>RPOG01000829.1:0-131584 GCA_008086565.1 Thalassoma bifasciatum
CATAGAAAATATAAAAAGTTTTTAACTAAGAAAATTATCAGGAGTCTTTGGTAGTGACACCATGTGGGAACAAAAGGAAAGGCTACCATCCTTATATTGGCAAAAAAAATCTTTACTAAGCCAGCATTTCACTTTTATAATAGAAAAAAAGAAAAGAATACTTGACTTTGATGAGAATTTTTTTCGTATCAAGTCAAAATTTCGGGATTAAAACTCAAAATTTTGTAATGATTAAGTTAATATTTTGACATTAGAAAGTCAAAATGATAAGAAACACAGTCAGATATTGTTTTGAATAAAGAAGAATTTAGACTTTTTATCTCAGCTTTGACCTTATGGTGAGGGGAAAAAAATTACAAAGCTAGCTTTTTTATATAAACATAGAAAATATAAAAAGTTTTTAACAAAGAAAATGATCAGGAGTCTTTGGTAGTGACACCATGTGGGAACAAAAGGAAAGGCGACCATTCAAAAAACCTCAAAAAGATACTCAAGGACGACAACGTAGCTTCTTAACCCATAAATTTATTCAAAACATTTCTTTTCTGTTTGGAAATTTTTACTATTTATCTCAAAATTTTGACCTTACTTTCTCAATATATTGACTTTTTACCTCATAACTGACTTTAAAGCTCAAAATTTTGACCTTTTATCTCATAATGAGAAAGCTTTGTCTAAAAAATGTTGACTTTAGTTTCTCAATTCATAGACTTTGTATCTCATAACTGACTTTAAAGCTCAATATGTGACTTTTCTAAAAAGTAATCTTTTGACTTTTCACCATAAGTTAAGTTTTTACCTCAAAATCTGAGTTTTTGCCATAAAATTTTAACCTTTAACCTCAAAAATTTGACTTTTAGACACAAAAAAATTTCGTATTTACTCGGGAGTTTGACTATTTTTCTCAAAATTTCAATTTTTAAGCTCAAGATTTAGATTTTTCTCAAAATTTGCCTTTTTTTATTTTGACTGTTTATTGTAAGTTTGAGGTTTTAAACTGACTTTAGTCTCAAAATTTTGACTTTTAAAACCCATAACTTTGACTTTTAGGCTCAAAATGAAGACAAATTATCTCAAGATTTTTACCATTTTTTCTCAAAATATCAAGTTTTAGCTCAAGATTTTGATTTTTCTCAAAATTTGCCTTTTTATATTCTAAAATTTGACCATCTTAATTTTACATTTTTACCTGAAAATTTGACTTTTTGTTGTAAAATTTTGACTATCTCAGAATCTTGACTTCAGTATCTCACAACTCTTACTTTTTATCTCAAAATACTGACTTTTTAGACTAAAAATTTGCCTTTTTCCAGCAACAAAGTGGCCCCATAACCCATACAGTTGTTTAAACACCCTTGTTTATGTTTGAAGCGAACATTTTCTATCACATTAACATAGACATGACTATAAAAACCCCTTTTTCGACAGTTTAAAAATACAGCGAATGAAAAACTGGCTTTGATGAGATTTCTGTCTCTATTTTTGCACATAAAAAGTAAAAATGTGGAGATCAAAAGTCAGACAAAAAGTCAAAATTTTGACTTTCTATCTTATAAATTTGACTTTAAAATCTCAAAATTTGTCTTCATTTCCTCAAAATTTGACTTTCTATCTCAAATTCCAAACTTAACAGCAGAATTCTGACTTGTTTTCGACAAAATTTTCCATTACCCCCTTATTTTTACGTCTTATATCAAAATTCAACTTTTTATCACAGAATGAGACTAAATATTTAGTCTCGTTTCAATTTGGCTTGAATGTCTCAAATTATTGACTTTTCTGCCCAATATTTTGACTTGACCACCTCAAAGAAGTGACTTTTTATCCCTCTATTCTTTTAAATTTGACTCTAAATTTAAATTTTGATTCAAAATTTTGAGTTTTTATTGTAGAATTCTAAGCTAGAAAACAATGATTTTCTTTTTGATTTTTTATTGACACATTAACGAAGCCGGGATCCTTTCTGTTTCACCCGTAGATTATTATTGCTGCTTTGACGTACGTGCGCAAAACCTGCTGCTCTTATTGAAAACGATTGTGATCTTTTTTTTGCTTTTGAAAGTAAAGAAATATACATCAGTATTTATCAGAATACTACTATTCTACTAAAGAAAACGTCCTCTTTTTGGTGTTATGGATGGATCATGAGTAATTGTCCTGAACATTAGGAGAAGGCAGTGATGGGCGATCGACATTTAAACTGGAGAGAGAGCGGTGCACTATAAGGACAGAGTACATGACAAGTTGTCTGACTTTTACCTGGAGAAAAGTTGAGTCCAGTCTTTCACTGTAACTCCGCTTATTCCATCGTCTGAACCCTCTGTTCAGCATAAATCCCCCCGTTAATGAGCAAAGCAACAAATCGAACCTGCAACGAGCTGCGTGCTACAAGCAGGGGCGAGTCAGATGTTTTTAACTGGGGTGCCCCGACCCATTTATGCAGAAGAGAGACATGAATTATATAGGCCCAGACTCAAAAAATAGAATTTATACTCTTTTTTTTATGCATTTCTTCACTTGGTACTATGAATATTGATTGTAAAATATGATTATCCAGATTCAGGAGGAGCTCAGTTTGAATGCTGAGTGAAAACCAATAAATGAAAATGATCAAAAATCCCTGTTTTTTAAGATATTGCCTTTTTGTGAGATTGTACGCTTAAGTATTGTTAATAACAGTTAATAAATGGCGTATAATAACACATAATAGTCATGGTTTTAAAATTCCTGTCAAAAACGCGTTGGGCTTCTCTACCACCGGGCTTCGTAAATTTTCTGGGGGAAACCCTGTAGACCTGATGTAATCTGATGTTGCTCACAGTGGCGCTTAGTGTGCTCAAGGAACTTGTGTGTTTGCTCAGACACATGAAAAATTAGAGGGAACATTGATGGTGACCCTAACGTGAAGTTTTGTGTTGGTTGGTCCTCAAAGCCTTTGTGCTGGTTGTGTTTTTCTCAGTCCAAAGCTCCATCAGTGATGAACGCTCAGAGGAGCAGCAGTAATCCACCGTGTCATTAATCCTCCTGCTGTGAGCTGCTTTTCCAACATGGCGTCAGCAGCGTAAGCGCAGGCTGTCGAGCTCCGTTATCTCATTCAGCTTCTGTCTCTGTTGACGTTTGTGTAGAAATCTGCTCAGTGACAGAAAGGAAGTCGCTCGGTTCGTTTACATGCACGCAGGTCACAGCTCGAAGTCTCAGCGGGGGGTCTGGTCTTGTTTAGTTTACATGCAGAAAAGAGAATCAGACTTCGTACATTATTATTGCACAATAATGGCTCCATTGTGGGTTTTTTGGCATCAAAATTGTACAGCAGTGAAAGGCAGAGTCATGCTTTTCATTCTATAAACTGTCTGTGTTTACAAATAGAAACAAAAATTCCTGAGGCCTGTCTTTTCAATATGTACTGATGAAGTTAGGAGATACTTGTGGTGACATCATCATGTCACGAAGTCTCAAGAAGATCTGATGAAGATCTGGTCCTTTTTAAAACGGTTTTCATAAGTTTCTAGACAGATTTAGAGATATTTAGATTTAATTTTGTACCATCATCTTCTCTTAAAGCTTTGACTTTCCCTTGATCGATTAAATTTCTATCAATCTTATATCTATGTTTGGAAAGAAGTTAAGGCCCAAACATGTTGGACGTGTTTGATTTATGGGTCAATGACAAAAAGAGGGTTTAAAAACGTATTTTTAAAAAGTTCTTTGAAAATGGATAAAAACATATTTCTGAGTGAAGAATTATGTTTTCTAACAGATTTCAGAAGCTGACCAACATTTCAAAGTTTTTAGGTTCATTATTTTTTAGTATTTTTAATTTGAGCACCCAAAAATGTCAGGTGGTGCAACCAAATATATGAAAATATATTTATATGTTCCTGTTATTTTTTCTGTGTGAAATTATTGGCAAGTATCTCTCAAGTTTCTGTAGTGACTCATACATTTTCATTTTGTGTGTTTCATTTCTTTTATTTGTGAATAAGATAAATAATTTGATGTTAAAATAACATTTCACATTATTACATTGGTTGTNCCACCTGACATGGAAATTGTTCCAGTCACCAATGAAGTGAAAAAACCTTTTTTATCAGTATTTCAGAGAAATCTACAAACTTTTCCACTTGGTCACAAATGTCATTTGGGCTCCTCTGGCTGATGCAGTTTCCTGTTTCCTGTTTTATTCTCTTCACTTTAAAATAAAAGTCTAATGTTACGGTTGCACCACCCTGACATTTGACAAGGTGAAAATTACGGGACAAAAGTTTTTTACATTTCTCAACAGCTTTAAAATTCTTTTTATTTGCAAAGAATGTTTTATTTAAAAATGGTTCAAGCATAAAATAATGCCACTGTATTTTTAATTTCCATTTACAATAACTGACATTCAATTTTTAGAGTTTAATTACTGTGGTATGAACAGTCCTGCCAACGTGGTGGACTGTAAAACCCCCAAACTCCTTGGTTTTGTGTTTTTTTGTACAATATAAAATTATCAAATTTCTTGTGTTCAAATAACACAGGTTTCATAAAATAAAGAAATACATGTGATGAAATACTCAATTCATGATGGAAGGAAATATTGCACTCGGACACAAAAAAAGGGGACGTCACGTCATTGACCCTTATACAACAATAAGTCATCTGCGTATAAGGAGAGTTTTCAGTCCTGCAGGAGTCCTTCTGGGCTCCAGTGCTGCTGGTAAAGAGATTTTCAGAGGTTTGATTGCTAATGCAATAAGCAGAGAAAGCAGACAGCCATGTTTAGAACGTCACGCTGTATTAACGTACTCTGACCTCGGCTAATTTGTCTAGACTAAGGCCGACGTCAAAGCGCCGAGGACGCTCAGCTATGAAGAAAACTCAGAGTCAAAATGAAACCACGGTTATTTTACTTCTTTTTATTTTTAATCCACAGCTTAAGTACAATTTTGAGATAAAAAGTTGAAACTTTGGGATTGAAATTTTAAGATGAAAGTCAAAATTTTAGACCAAAAAAAAATCAATATTTTTAAATAAAAAAGTTAAAGTTATGATATATTAAAGTCAATATTCTGAGATAAATAGTCAATATTGTCAGATGAAAACACAACATTTTCAAGTTAGAAAGTCAAAGTTATGGGGTTAAACATCAAAGTTTTGAGAAAAAAAAGTCAAACTTTGATGTAAAAACTCAAAATATGATGAAAAAGTCCAAAGCTGGAAAAATGCAATTTTGAGAAATGTCCGATTTTGGAGCTAAAAACTTAAAGTTATAAAAGAGTCAAAATATTATCATCAATACTGAAATCTTGAGATAAAAAGTCAAAATTAAGAGAAAAGAGTCCAAAATGTGACCAAAAAACTCAAAGTTATGGGATAAAAAGTCAATATTTTGAGATATTAAGACCAAATCTTTGGATAAATGGTCACATTTTTTTCCTTTTTTATCTCAAATTTTAACTTAATAAGTGGAAAAAAAGACATCTCAACAAAGCCAGTTTTTCATTTTCTATGTTATTAACTGGGGGAATTGGGCTTCAATACATTATTTATGTTTACATCATAGAAAATGTTCAACTCAAACAGGAAATGTTCGCGGTTATAAACATTGGTGTTTCAAACTCAACTTTTAGACCAGTTTAAAATGTTGGAAATATCAAAGAGAGATGAATATTTTCACCACATTTCCTTAGAATCTGTGAACTTATGTCTCCTCCTGTCTTTGGTTTGATTGTGATGAACTTAAATCTTTCTCCTCCGTTAGATCCTGGACCTGCTGTGGAGCGACCCCATGAACGCCGACGGCTGCATCCCAAACGAAGTGCGAGGCGGCGGCTGCTACTGGGGCCCCGACGTCACCGAGGACTTTCTGAACAGACACAACCTGCAGCTGCTGATCCGCTCGCACGAGTGCAAACAGGAAGGTTACGAGTTCTGCCACAACCGGAGGGTGAGAGCTCAGACCCACACGCACCAGGTCGTTTATAATAGGGTGACCATACGTCCTCTTTTGCCCAGATATGTCCTCTTTTAAGAGCCTGTCCGGCCTGTCCGGTCGGGGTTTATAAAATCCTTCAAATGTCCAGGTTGTTGATCTTGCCTAGCTTGAGCGCGTCACAGAACAGTGTATTTATCATTCACGTTGAATGGTTCCTTTAGAAACACCCTCTGAGAGGTGGAGTTTGAGCCGAACCCCGGAACATGTATTCATTCATTCACAAATCAGTACAGAGGCTCCACTCTCACTCACTCACTCGCAGGCTGACAGGCAGGTAGACACACTGCCAGAGAACACTCGAACAGAAAGAAAATGCCGAAACGCAAATGTCATTTCACTGATGAAATGTGAAAAAAGTTCCCCTGTTTTCGTCCGGGTCATGACAAATTAGAGGCAGAATGTTCAGTCTGCAAAGCTGGAACTTATGTCTCTGTGGCTAAGAATGGTTCCAACAATCTGTAAGCCCATATCACCACAACAAAACATTGAAGAATAGGCTACCTCTCTTTTTTCTTTTTGTTTAATACTTTGAGGCATTATTTCTATTTTTACGTAATTGATAATTGGGAGGTTATTTTGAAGAATGGTTCTCTACCTCACTTTCCCAACTAAGGTGTAAGTGTCAGACTTAAGAGAGATGATTATTTCTTATTTTGTTAAACATCTGAATACTTGTGTTGCTACAGAAGTGTTTTGGGCTATTTTTCAGTATATCCAGGTAAAGTGTTCTTTCTGGGGAATTCAGAATATTTGTTTAACTGAGTTAGAAGCACAGAAAGCCCCCTGACCCAGAAACAGAATATGGTCACCCTAGTTTATAAACACGAGAAATAAAGCTCCAAAACATGACGCCTGTTTTCTTTCAGGTCCTCACTCTGTTCTCCGCCTCCAACTACTACGACGTGGGGAGCAACAGGGGGGCCTACGTGAAACTGGGTCCAGACCTTGTGCCTTATGTGGTTCAGTATCAGGCGAGCAGCATGACCAGAGAGCTCACCGTCAGACAGAGGTACCAGAAAACATCCCATAATAATACAGAATTTAGATTTAAATACCTTTGCTTGATAGAAATCCATCCAAACAGACAGTCATGAACATTTTTGAGCTCTAAGAAAATTTCAAGATTAAAAGTCAATGTTATGTAATAATAAAGTCAATATTGTGATGTTCTAAAGTCACAATTATTGGGAAAAGTCAGAATTTTTTTTTTTTTAAGTAGAAATTTTGACTTTTTATCACAAAATGTTGACCGTGTGTGGGCAATTAAAAAAAAAAAAGGAATGTCCAAAGCCAGCATTTCATTATTTCTTATTTTTAACTGGTAGATGTCTATGGAAGCCTATTTCTGCCAGTTAAAGAAAAAAGAAATGAAAACTTGGATTTGATGATCATTTTTTTCTGTATTCAACCAAAATTTTGGGATTAAAACTTGAAAACTTGTAATAATTAAGTTAATATTTCGACATTAGAAAGTCAAAATTATGAGAAAAAAATCAGGATTTTTAGAAAAAGTAGAAACTTGGACATTTTATCTCATGAATTTGACCCTTTGTCTCGAAATGTTGACGCTATATGAGTAAAACGAATCTTTACAAAGCCAGAATTTCATTTTATCAGTTTATTAAATGGTAGAAATCTATGGAAGCCCATTTCTGCCAGTTGAAGAAAAATAGAAATTGAGAACTTGACTTAGATGAGACTTTTTTTTCCCCATATTAGGTCAAAAACTTTAGATTAAAAGTCAAAAATGAAAACCTGGCTTAGATGAGAATTTATTTCCCATATGAAGTCAATATTTTGAGATTAGAAAGCCAAAATTATGAGAAAAAAGTCAGAATTTGAAGACAGAAGGCCCAATAGGGGGTCCTCTTTTTGTGTTTTTACCCAAGTAGTAGCAGCATTTTACAGCAATTTATCAATTTTATCTGATTAAAATAAAGGAAAAAAAAAACAGAGGACCAAACATTGAGCCCTGAGGAACTCCACAAACTGCTTTTTCATTCATATCAAATCAAATTCACGCCAAAAACTGGAATTTAATCAAATGTTTACATCTTATTTTCAACAAAAATAGTCTTGTAACTCTTCGTATGAGTCACATTCACCTGGAAACTCAAGAAAAAGTCTTATTCTGGGATATTAAAAGTTAAAAGTTGCTGGTAATGGGAAAAGAAAGTTTAGCGGCTGAGCTGAACCAACGCCCCTTTTGTTTCCTCTGTGTTGTCTGCTCTGTACATTATTTTCTCAGGATCTTTTTCACATGTTGACATTTTCTTTTGCAGTGTCGGCCGAACAGAACGCTCCGCCCTCAAAGTCCTGCGGGAGCAGCTGTTTTCGCACAAGTCCGACCTCATCTGTGCCTTTAAGCAGTTCGACCGCGAGAACACAGGTACGTGCTGTGACTCTCATGGAGAAATCGGTTCAGTTTCTCAAACCTCCAGAGTCTGGGCGTCACCGTGGTAACCTGGTCTGTTCTGCACATTTTCCTTTTTGAAAGGATTACGTCTGAGTGGTGAGAAACAGGAGCTCAGAGTTTTGTGTTTTTATCCACATTGAGGGAAACAAACATGGGCGGAGCCAAAGTTCAGCCCCGGACGAAACTGAAGCTGTTGTTCAGAGATTTACTGTACACAGGACAAAGATCTTTTCAGAGTCATTTTGTTTCTTTGTGTCTCCTCACGATAGTTATTTCACCACATCAAAGCGTTCGCTGGAACAAAGCAGATCTGAATCCTCTGGAGGGAAATTATTATCGTTTATCTGTCAGGGCCTGTGTCCACTGACTGTCTCTGTGTGCCTCATATTTTCTTTTACTCTCATGTTGAAAACTTTGAAACATTTGGAAAAAAGTTTTGGAAGCAGCTGTAGACCTGACTCAGAAATGGCACACCTGAAAAACGAGGGTGAACCAGACTGCAAACACATACATTTTTGCTGGTAGGAGCTTTTTTTTGCTTCTGGTGTTTCTGCTGCCAGCCTCTAGTGGTGGCTTCATGAACTGCAGGTTTTTATTTTTCCTGGATTTTTATCTCTTTATTCAGATCAACAGCGTTTTATTTGCATCTGCAGCAACTATTTTCTCTTTGACTCCTCACAATTTTGACTTAATCATCTAAAAGTTTGGCTTGAATATTTTAAAATGTTGACCTTTCTCTCAAAATTTAGAGTATTTTCTTCAAGTTGGGACTCAATCTCAAATTCTGACTTTTTTCTCATAACATTGCTTTCATTATCAAAATGTTTCAATATTATTTTATCTCAAAATTTTGACTTTTTACCTCAAATTTGAACTTCTAATCTTATTTAACCTTTTATCTCATAACTTAGAGTTTTTTCTCTGAATTTTAAATTTTTATCCAAAAATTGTGACTGTTTTCTCAATAGTGACTTTTTTACCCTAAAATTTTTACTTCTTATCTCATAATTGTAACTTTTTTCTCATAGCTATGACTTTCTACCTCAGATTTTTGACTCTCTCTTTTCAAAATCTTACTTTTATATTAAAATTCTGACTTTGTGTCTCAATATTTTGACTTTTTTTACTCAATGTTATGACTTTTTACTTTAAAATTTGAACTTTGAATCTTGTTATGAAACCTTTTCATCATAACTTTGACTTTATTTTCACAAAGTTGTGACTGTTTAACTCAAAATTTTAACTTCCTGTCTCATAAATAAAACCTTTCACTGCATAACTTTGACTTTATTTCAACACATCTTTGACTTAATCTGGAAAATTGTGATTGTTTTTGAATATAATGACCTGATATCTATTCTCAGCACTCAGGGTCTGACATTAGGTCAGGAAAGAAAGTTTTAAAGGGAACCCCGACTGTAAGGACTAACAGGCAGATAATAGATAATTTTGGGTTCCAAAATGCAAAAAAATCTACCTTTGGGAGCCAAAACACACAAAAAAAATCCTTTGGGAGCAAAAAACAAATTTAAGTCAAGTCAAACGTTATTCATATAGCACATTTTAAGTGCCCTTCTTGGAGCCAAAACACACTCTAGTGTCATCTTGGGGGCAAAACAAATGCCTAAATACCTCATTAGGGAAAAAAAAACGTACACTTTATTCCTGGGAGCCAAAACCATAGACTGTATAATGAGTGGACGTAACGACGTTCTGCTCAAACTGAAGCCTCCAGCAGATGCCCCGCCCCCTGGTGTCTGGCTGCAGTATAGGTCATAAGCCCCGCCCCCTGGTGTCTGGCTGCTCATATCCAGTATTCGGGGCGGAGGGGTACATAAGGTCTATACTCGGCCCTTTTGAAATTTTTTAATGCTATGGAGCATCTTTGCAAAGAGAGTAGGAATGTGATTCCATCATACTTGATGTCATCTGGCTGCATGGTGTTCAGGTGTTTTTTTTTCTGAGAAGTTAGTTTCTCATTAGTTATTGGACGTTAAAAACCGCGATATAAGTTTCGTTTTACGATAGTTGAGTCGACGGCAAGCACTCATCAAAAATAGCCCCTATATTCTTTGAAGTGGAAAGAGCCAAAAGGAGACTAAACCTTCTGAAGAAGAAGAAATAAATATTTTTATTTCTCTTTTTTACTTGGCTCCACCGGAAATTCTCTACTGCGCAGACTCTGGCTGCACAATGGCGGCTAGAGAAACAGGGTTTTTTGGCTTCAAAAATGTAGAACGGTGATAGGCGGAAGCACGCTGTCCACTCTATATACAGTCAATGGCCAAAACACATGCTAGATTGCTTTTTAGGAGCTCAATGTTTGCTTAGATGCTTCCCTGAGGGCCACGGCGGGAACTAATGGGCCCTTAAAGGGAACCCCGACTGTAAGGACTAATAGGCATGAATCTGCTTCAATGTTTGTCTCAAACTAGAATTTGTTGTTAAAGACATAACAAATTGGTTTCTCTTTAAAAAAAAATACAGTTTAAAACACAGTTTCTATCCTTCGGGCGCAGCACTTGTTTTACTGCCGCAATGCATTCTGGGTTGATGATGTAGATTGGTTGCTTGGTGCCGAGCATCTGGATTTGGCCGTTTACTCACCGTAAGTCACCGTAAGTCACGAGGTTTGAGGAGGGAAAAAAACATAATAATGCCACATGTGGCTGCTTTTGGGTGAACTTTTCAGTCCAAAGGAAACAAGGAGACTGATGTTAGTCTGCACAGCTTCCCAAAAGACAAGAAAAGAAGGAAGTTGTGGGAAATCTCTTGTGGGCGTAAACAACTTCCCATGGAGCCGCGGCTATGTTCTGGCCACTTCTCCCCAGAAGCATTTGCTGCATTTAGCCGGCCCATGCTGATGAAAGAGCTGACAGGTGTGGGTCATTATAAACGGAGACTAAAGCCAAATGCTGTGCCGACTATTTTCCAACACAAACCCACAAAACTTCCTCTGGAAACCACTGAAGTCCGCTCCAGGACTTAAATGATCCTGTATGAGATCGAGCCCGGTGCAACCATATGACATCACTACCCAGACGTTATTGCGGCGTAAACAACAATGGCGGCCTACAGGTGAAAATAATTTTTCAAATTTTATACAAACTAAGATATTTTGAGAGATTTTATTATGGTTCTTATGTAGCTGGTAAAAACACTGATCATTTAGGAAAATGACGTTCTGGTAGCCAGGGTTCCTACGAAGCAGCAAAGGTTCAGATGATGTTTGTCAAAAGTCCAGGTTATAAATCAGAACCTGAGCGACTGTTTCTGTTCTGTTTCTGTTTGTCAGGTCTGGTTTCTGTGAGCGACTGGGCGTCTGCGGTGGAGAGCGTGATGTTCCTGGGTTTGCCCTGGAGGATGCTGCGCAGTCAGCTGGTCACAGGAAAGTCTATGGACGGTTTGATCGACTACAACGAGTGGTTCAACGAGCTCGCCATCAAAGGACCCAACACCGACGTAAACATCCTTTTATTCCTGATCCAGAATATCAAACACTGCTACATACAGGGCAAACACGCTGAAAACCCCCCAAATTAGCCAAAGATCTTTTCTTTTGCAAAACTTAATCACAAATTTGAGATAGAGTAAAAAAATGCTACTTTTTATCTCATAATTTTGACTTTTTTTCCTCACAATTTTGACTTAATCATCTAAAAATTTGGCTTGAATAATTTAAAATCTTGACCTTTCTCTCAAAATTTAGAGTATTTTCTTCAAGTTGGGACTCAATCTCAAATTCTGACTTTTTTCTCATAACATTGCTTTCATTATCAAAATGTTTCAATATTATTTTATCTCAAAATTTTGACTTTTTACCTCAAATTTGAACTTCTAATCTTATTTAACCTTGTGACTGTTTTCTCAATAGTGACTTTTTTACCCTAAAATTTTTACTTCTTATCTCATAATTGTAACTTTTTTTTCATAGCTATGACTTTCTACCTCAGATTTTTGACTTTTTCTTTTCAAAATCTTACTTTTATATTAAAATTCTGACTTTGTGTCTCAATATTTTGACTTTTTTTACTCAATGTTATGACTTTTCACTTTAAAATTTGAACTTCTAATCTTGTCATGAAACCTTTTCATCATAACTTTGACTTTATTTTCACAAAACTTTGACTTTTTTATCTATAAATTGTGACTGTTTAACTCAAAATTGTAACTTCTTTTTTGGTCAATATAACCTTTTTTTCATAACTTTGACATAATTATCCCAAAATTTTGACTTTTTTTTTTCCCTCAAATCTTTGACTTTTTACTTAAAAATTTGAACTTCTAATCTTGTTATTAAACTTTTTCATCATAACTTTGACTTAATTTTCACAAAGTTGTGACTGTTTAATTCAAAATTGTAACTTCTTGTCTCATAAATAAAACCTTTCACTGCATAACTCTGACTTTATTTCAACACATCTTTGACTTTATCTGGAAAATTGTGATTGTTTTTGAATATAATGACCTGATATCCTGTAAATTTGAACTTCTTATCTCTTTATTAACTTTTTTCTTATAACTTTGACCTTTTATTTTTACAGTTTTGGTTTTGTTATCCTAAAATTTTGACTTTTTTTTCTCAATTTTTTTTACTTTTTACTTAAAAATTCGAACTTCTAATCTTATTATTAAACTTTTTCATGATAAATTTGACTTTATTTCACTTTTTTTTTTCCTTTTATCAAAAAATTGTGACTGTTTAACTCAAAATTGTACCTTCTTGTCTCATCAATAACCTTTTTTTCATAACTTTGACTTTATTATTATAAAATTTTGACTATTTGTCAAAAATTGTGATGTTTAACTCAAAATTTCATTTTCTAATGTCATTATTACAGCCTTTTTTTTCCATAACTTTAACTTTATTTTCACAGAGTTGGGACTGTTTAGCTCAAAATGTTAACTTCTTGTCTCATTATTGTGACTACATCTCAAAATTTGGACTGTTCTCTCATGACTTTGACTGAAGTATCACATAATTTAGACTTTGAGGTTGATGCATCAGAATAATGACAGTAACTTAGTGCAGTTTTGCTTTGTTACGCCCGGCTCTCAGGCGCACCAAATGAAGGATCCTGGAAGCATTTAAGAGCAGGAAGGAATGCCTAGGAAAACCCGACAGAGCGGAATAAAAATAACAAAAACTCATCCCGGACGAGCCCCCAATTTGTTACGCCCGGCTCTCAGGCGCACCAAATGAAGGAGACAACTCCAAGGTTTAAACCGGTTTATGTTTGTTTTTTATTGTTTTAAAAAGCAAAGTCAATTCTATAAGCACCTGGAGAGAGCAGGGCAGCTCAACAGTGCCACACACAACCGTAGACGGCTTCAGGGGCCGTCACAGCTTTATTATAAATATCAGTTGAACAAGTGAGGAAAATTCTGGATGTTTGGGGAGAGATAAAGGAGTGAAACTTCATCTAATGACCAAAAAGGAAGAACATGTCCGAGTTAAAGGGGACGTTTGGTCACATTGACTTCACACGATTTGACACTTTCTCTCTCTCTGCTCTCTCGCAGCACATCGATCAGAGTCTTCTGGAGACGTTGTACCGCCATCGCGCCACGTTGGAAACCATCTTCAGGATCGTGGACACGGATAATTCAGGTGAGAGACGCTGACGTGAACAGAAACTTAAAGATGGACGTCGACAAACTCAGGGACAAAGTGGCTTTTGTTCAGATGTTTGATGAAGTTAGTGACTTAGAGGAAATCCAGCGACACACAGACGGTCTGTGATGGCGGCGAGAGCGGCGGCGGTGGCGAAGGCGTGAATTGTGAAGTGTGAGGGAGATGTGTGAAGTGTGCGTTGTGCTGAGTTAATCCACCTGTCGCATGTAAAGAAGGCCACAACATGTCACTGGCTCCTGAATCCTCCCAGTTAAGACCAGGATTAACCCACTGATCTACTGCTCACACACACACACACACACACACTTTCCTCACACCTGTCTCTCCTCTCAGGCTTCATCACCATCGAGGATTTCCGTCAGACCTGGAAGCTCCTCAGCGTCTACCTGAAGATGGAGATCACGGACGAGGCCATCTCCGACCTCGCCGTCACCATCGACAGTAACCACGACGGCAGCATCGACATCGACGAGTTCATGGAGGCGTTTCGTCTCACCGACAAGAAGAGCCGCCTGGAGCGAGGACGCAGCATGTTCATGGGCACCGCCACCGACCTCACCAAGCTGGAGGGAGACCACACCGTCTGAGCGGGAGAGAGAGAGAGAGAGCGCGACCTCGGGTCAGAGGTCACAGGGAGGTGCGGCCAACACAAGCTGCTTTAATGACGCACATGGAGACTAGAAGCCGCGTGGATCACAGAGACTTAGAGAGAGAAGAGGTTAGAAATCAAGCGGAGGTTTCACTCCTTTATCTCTGTTATTCTGTGAGAAAACTCAACATCTACAAACATGTGAAAGATGTTGGAACCATAGACTGTATAATGAGTGGACGTAACGACGTTCCAGCAGATGCCCCGCCCCCTGGTGTCTGGCTGCAGTATAGGTCATAAGCCCCGCCTCCCCATGTATTCCAGATATGAGCCGGGAAAACTTAAAAAAATTACGATACCTCATAGAAACGTTTCTCTCAACCTTACACTAAGGTGGTATGATGATGTCATTTGGTTGCATGGTGTTTTTTTTCTGAGAAGTTAGTTTCTCATTAGTTATTGGACGTTAAAAACCACGATATAAGTTTCGTTTTACGATAGTTGACAGCTGCCATTCCTGAGTAGTTTTTATCGGGGATATAAGAAACTTCGGAAGCACGCTGTCCATTCTATATACAGTCAATGGTTGTAACTCCTTAAAGTCTCATGATGTAAAATAAATCACACCTGCACCTTTAAAAACAAAGAAAACACCACAGAACAGCTTTAAAAATCACAACTTTTCCACCAAAGAGTTTTCAAAAAACTGATTTCAGCTTCAGTTTCAGCTGCCGTCTCCTTACACAAACTCCCTTCCTTCTGATTGGTTGGTTTTTTAAATCAGCCGTTCTCAACCTTTTTCAGTTGCAACCCCCAATTTAACCCCTAAGAATTATGTAGTTTTGTTTTCAATCAAAAAAAAAAAAATCAACACATCTTTCTGACAATGTTTGCAAAACAGTGGAGAGAAAAAACAGCCCGTGTTTCATTTTGACGGTTTATATTTCCAAACATGAAACATTTTCATTCTTAATATGAGTCACATTCAACTGAACAGTCCAGAAAAATGTCTTACTTCAAATTATTTATCAATATTTATCTATTTAAAAGTCATTTACTCCTAAATTCAATGGTTCATGTGGTGGAAATTCATATTAACCTGTGTGAGGATATTTTTATTCTTCTTAGGGCCTGAAAAAATGTTTTCAATTTCTTTTCCAAACATAAATGTATATTTTTAAAAAGTTATATACAAACGTTTGAAGGTAAAACAGTATATAAATTATTCAGTGTTTAAATGGATGAAAGAGAGTTAGAATGTTTCGCAAAGCATTAAAAAAAGATTATTCATGACATTACCAACAAAAAAAAAAGAAGTCAAACCAAAAAAAGGAGTATTCCCAAAGAAATTAAAAAATATATATTTCTTATTATTAACAAACAATGATGGAATTTGAGGGCGAAACTAGGGGGGTATAATTAAGAAGAAAAAAAACAAACATAAATCAAGCAATGTTAATTTACACCAATGTTTACTACAAAATAACAACAAAATAATCCCTCTTTAAATTCTTACATCTGTTCTTCAGCATCCACCAAATCAAAAATTCAAAGTTCAAAAACTTTACCACAACATGAAAATGTTAGTGATGAATATTAGTTTTCATCTTAATGTTTAATAATATCAGAAAAATCACTCCACACCCTTATTTCCGGTCACTAAAGGTGCAAAACTTAGAGATAATGAAAAAAAAAGAGAAATTTTCACATTTGTTGAGCATTAAAGATGTTTTACTTGACATTTTTGTAAAAGCAAATTTTATTCTTTAATGAAAATTTCAAGGAAAACATCTTTAATATACAACAAATGTGAAATTTTTCTCCTTTTTTTATTTCAACATTTCTAAGTGTTTTTCATATACATTAGTTTTGATCTTTAGGTTCACATAACACCAAAAAATCACTCATTTTCTGCCACGAAAGATGCAGAATTTAGAGATTTTGAAACATAAATCAGAACAAATTTTCACATATTTGTTGTATATTAAAGATGTTTTACTTGAAATTTCCATAAAAGTTGAATTTGTGATCAAAAACCAAAGAACTGACTCACAAATTTCACAGATGCCTCTTTAGAAAACTTGTAAAAAAAATAATAAATAAATAGTTTTGAATGATTTAAAAATCCATATCCTGATATTTTTATATCTATAAACAGTTAATAATTTATTCTTTTAAATATAAAATAAGCTGTATATTATTTAAATGTGTTTATTTTATTTTTTTGATCTCTCATGGCTCTCAGGTTTGTTTCTAAAGCACCAGCAGGGGGCAGCAAAGAGCTTCAGTGCAGCTGCTGGAGCCTGTAATGTCACATTAAAAGCTCAGTGTGTGTGTGATTTATCTGCAGGATTTCCTCAGTGTTTGTGTAACGTAGCCTCACGAGATGATAAGTGAGGATCTTCTCTTTCTGACGACGTCATAGAAACCAAATATGGAGAAAGAAACCAAAAAAAAAAAGAGTTTTCTTAGGGAGTAAAGGAGCGTGCAGCTCTGCATGGGCCGCACAGTTTTATCATCTTTGACTCATCGTTTATTCTGGTGCCTTAGTATTAGAAGTGTTTTAACTTCTAGAGATGAAGTTAAAGGAGTTCATGCACTGATAATGTTCTCTGCCAACCGTGTACTGTGGTTCCTCCCTCCTCGTCTCAGGTGGGACTCTCACCTTGTCCAGAACGAGGAACTCATTTCAGGGTGACGTCCACCTCCAGACTGTTGCTTTAAGGATTCGTGACCGTTTGTGTTTGGATTAAACTCCTGAACTGTTTAAAATATCTCTCATTTCAACCTAAAGGGACATCAAGAAATCACCTGTGTGAGTGTGAAATGTTTTTGTTGAACTCTAAATGTAAATATTGTTTGTTTTTTTTAGCATGGTGATCATGTAAAACAAAGAGAAAATAAAAAAAGTCTGAGAGAAAACTGGAGTGTTTGTTTGTTTCTGTGTCAGTGACAAAGAGAGTGGAGATAAACAGCACCCCCATGTGGTGAAAGAACAAATTGCAACAACTCATGGTTAGTGATAAGATGAAGACATTAACTGAAAAAAAAGTCTTTACTTTCTACACCCCCCAGTTCTTAATAGCGTGTATTTCCTCCTTTAACATCACTGACAGCTTGAAGTCTTTTGTGCTCGTTGCACTGTTTTGATTCAATTTCAATTTCACTTAAGTTGAATCTGAATTGTGCAAACGTCAGAGTTTAATTTTCAAGTAGATGGAAAAAAAAAAGTTTTCAGTTTCATTTTGGATCCTGCTTTTTGAATTCAATGGAATATTTCAGACTCAGTTTATTTTTTTTGCACAGATTTCTGCCCTTGAACACAACTCAGCACATTTCATTTTATTTTATTTTGATCATCATTTCAAACTTGAGGAAAGAAAACGTGCTCCAGTGTTGGACGCTGGAGTCTGTAAAGAGTGTTATCTGAAGAAAACTTGTGAGTAAACCTGAGTGATTTGTACAGGAAGGCTGATTATCTTACAGAAAAGTTTTGAATGGAGATGAATGACGCCCTCCTTCAGGGATGAGCACTTGTGCCATACCATCCTCCTCCTCCTCNTTCTTCTTCTTCTTTTCTTTAATTTTGGTGTAACCACCACGTCTCCCTGTCCTTCCCCGTTTCCTCGTTCTGAAGTCACTAACAGACGTTTCCTCTTCTGATATACTCGTTTGTTTTGCTGCTGAAAATGACAATCCTGCTTTGTCATGTGAGGTGCAAAATGAATTCAAAGTAATATCCATTTTTAGTTTTGATAATTTACACTGCACAAATGTTTCTACAGTGCTTTTGTAAACATTTCTAGTGTATTTGCAAAAAAAATAAAAGTTGCAGTCAAGTTGCAAATAAAGTGAAGTTGTGTGTTGTTCATTTTGCGGGTTTCGGGGTCATGAACCTGTTATAAAGTATGTGACTTATTTACTCTCCAGTTTGGTATAAGTCTATATAAAATACGTGTATAAATATCTACAGTTGTGCTCATAAGTTTGGCAGAATTTTTGATTTGAATGATAACCAAAACTTTTCCATCACTCACGGTTAGTGGTTGGGTGAAGCCATTTAACAAACAACTGTTTACTCTTTTTAAATTATGAAACTTCCAAAATGACCCTGATGAAAAGTTTCCATCCCCCAGTTCTTAATAGCGTGTATTTCCACCTTTAACATCAACAACAGCTTGAAGTCTTTTGTGCTCGTTGTGGATGAGGGTCTTTATTTTCTCAGATGGTAAAACTGACCATTCTTCTTGGTAAAAAGCCTCCAGTTCCTGTAAATTCTTGCTCTGTCTTGCATGAACTGCAGGTTTGAGATGATATTGAGGTCAGGAGACTGAGATGGCCACTCCAGAACCTTCACTTTATTCTGCTGTAGCCAGTGGCAGGTCCACTTGTCCTTGTGTTTTGCATCATTGTTTCGTTGGAGTGAAATAAAAGTTTTTATCATTCGTCTTCTCTGAAAAAAGGCCAAGAAATCATAAATTCTACCAGGGTATGTAACTGTAGGTGTCATGCATTTTCTTTTTTGATGGTGATAATTTTTACATTTCAAGGAGTTCTCATAAGTCTTGAGGGGGCAATTCGTTTATTTTGGGTCTTGCATACCTGCAAAACTTTTTCTTGTTGTTTGCTTTGTATGTTCATGAAATGTTGAACTTATATCTTGTTTCTTACGTTTTCAGTCCAGATGCTAAAAAACTGGCAGTTTGAAAATAATATAATAAGTCATCAGATAATATTGTAGCATCCTTGCTATTTGCAGGCTTGCATTAAATTGTGGGAATATTTTTGAACACAAATGTTAGTTTTCTTGACATTTCTATACTTAAGTGAGTGTTCGTCACTCTTAAGGTTACGTTTATGTTGTAGTTAACCCAGTAGTGACTCTAGTTATATTTCTAAAAGACAGTGAGCAGTTAGCCTCATAGAAAAACACTGATATATGTTGATGTTACTTCCTCTAGCTTTCCTGTAGCTCTCCCCAGAGTGGCTTAATGATATTGAGGTCAGGAGACTGAGATGGCCACTCCAGAACCTTCACTTTCTTCTGCTGTAGCCAATGGCAGGTCCACTTGTCCTTGTGTTTTGGATCATTGTCATGTGTGAACGTCCAAGTACGTCTCATGTGCAGCTTCTGGGCTGATGAGTGTAAATTTTCCTCCAGTATTTTCTGATAACATGCTGCATTCATCCTTCATTCATCAGTTTGGACCAAGTTTCCTGAGCCTTTGTAGCTCACACATCCCCAAAACATCAGTGATCCACCTCCGTGTTTCACAGTAGGAATGGTGGACCTTTCATCATAGGCCTTGTTGACTNGAATTTTACAAACCCATGCTCAAAAATCAAGAATTATCTTAATCATACTTCTCTAATTCTAAGTAGTTTTGACTAAAAAAAGTGATATTTTTCATTCCATTTGCTAAAATTAAGAATATAAGAAGCATGAAATTAGATTCTGTTGCTCATATTCAGAATATTTCACTTAAAATTCTTCTTCAGGAAGTTTGTTTTCAAGCATTTTAATCTAAAAATGAGCATTTTCTTCTTGTTTTAAGATCTGAGAATACTTATCAAGGCCATCTTGTTTTTAGATTTATCAGTCTGATTTCAAGTGAAATTATCTTGCTGCATGGACGGATAATTTCACTCGTTTGAAGATATTTTTACATCAAATTTAGTATTTTTTCCCTATATTCAGACTCACTTTTTTTTGTGTGTTTATGGTTGTGGACAAAAAGTTTAATTTTGGTCTCATCACTCCAAATGATTTTGTTCCAGAAGTTTTGAGGTTTGTCTCTGTGCTGTTTGGCGTTTTGTAAGCGGGATATTTTGTTGGCTTTCTTCTGGCGACTTGACCACACAGCCCATTTTTCTTCAAGTGCCTCCTTATTGTGCATCTTGAAACATCCACGCTACATTCTTTGAGGGTGTCCTGTATTTCAGCTGAAGTTATTTGTGGGTTTTTCGGTCTGAACAAACCGTCCTGGGAAACTCAATTATTCAGGAACTTGAGCCTCTACGTCAGTAAAATGTCATTAAAGTAATTCTATTTGTGCAGCTTATAGTCGCGTATACATCTTGAGGTGGCTCCTCTCTGTGTAAGTTCAGGCCTGTGCCGTGAACTTTCAACAACCTGAGCCAGAAAAAGCCTCGTAAAGCATCTGAAAACACTCATATTGATGCAGGTAGTTATTATTAGAGACTCATAATCTCTGTCCAAACACAGGCGTCCTCAGCGCGCAGGCCTCTGTCCTCCGCTGCCACGCTCTGTAATTTCCAGCTCTGATAACAGCTTCACCATCACCTTAGAGGAGCTGAATCATACACATTATCAGGAGAAAAAACACAAACATGCAGTCATGAAAGGTCAGTGTTGGTGTTTGTTTCCCTCGTTGTCCCGGTCAGAACTCGTCACAATGACTAAAGCTGAAAAAACTAGTTTTCTCTATGATGATGTTCCTGATTCTGCAGCCACCAAGAGTTTCATTTTCATCCTCTGGTTTCATCAACAGGAAATAACAGACGACAAAACCTAAACTTTGATGATACGTTCTGTGACAGTCAGGCTGCTTCCCTGCTCCGGTAAGTTGCGGCAGAATGGATAAGATACCAAAGCCTCTTAGTTACACTGATGGTGAAGCTTTGATGCATCAATTAACAAAAAAAAACAGTGAGATAGGAAATTGTGCATAGAAACCACCTAAAAACAGGCTATGACTATGATACAAACCATGTCAAAACCAGATTGTATTGTGTGCATACTTAAGCGAACTATTTGGACCCATAACACATGCTAACGTGCTTTTTTGGGAGCTTAACTCTGAAAAAATGCACTCTTGGGAGCTAGAATGCACGCTAAACTGTCCTCTTACTGCCGCAATGCATTCTGGGTTGATGACATAGATTGGTTGCTTGGTGCCGAGCATCTGGATTTGGCCGCTTCCTCACTACAAGTCGCCGTAAGTCACGAGGTTTGAGGAGGGAAAAAAACATAATAATGCCACATGTGGCTGCTTTTGGGTGAACTTTTCAGTCCAAAGGAAACAAGGAGACTGATGTTAGTCTGCACAGCTTCCCAAAAGACAAGAAAAGAAGGAAGTTGTGGGAAATCGCTTGTGGGTGTAAACAACTTCCCATGGAGCCGCGGCTATGTTGACCGGTGAAGAGGGGTCTTCGTAAACGACGTAAATCGGCCGGGTACGACTACTTTCTCGACTGTCCACTGGGTCATTATAAACGGAGACTAAAGCCAAATGCTGTGCCGACTATTTTCCAACACAAACCCACAAAACTTCCTCTGGAAACCACTGAAGTCTGCTCCAGGACTTATATGATCCTGTATGAGATCGAGCCATTGACTGTATAAAGAATAAACAGCGTGCTTCCGCCTGTCACCGTTCTACGATTTTGAAGTCAAAAAACCCCGTTTCTGTAGCCGCCATTGTGCAGCCAGAGTCTGCGCAGTAGAGAATTTCCGGTGGAGCCAAGTAAAAAAGAGAAATAAAAATATTTATTTCTTCTTCTTCAGAAGGTTATCAGAGGAAAACCGAGAAAGGGCTTCAAAGAATATAGGGGCTATTTTTGATGAGTGCTTGCCGTCGACAGTTGATAGCATTTTGCTTTGTTATATCACGGTTTTTAACGTCCAATAACTAATGAGAAACTAACTTCTCAGAAAAAAAACACCTGAACACCATGCAGCCAGATGACATCATCATACTACCTTAGTGTAAGATGAGAGAAACATTTCTACGAGGTATCGTAATTTTTTTAAGTTTTCTCGGCTCATATCTGGAATACATGGGGAGGCGGGGCTTATGACCTATACTGCAGCCAGACACCAGGGGGCGGGGCTTATGACCTATACTGCAGCCAGACACCAGGGGGCGGGGCATCTGCTGGAGGCTCCAGTTTGTGCCGAACGTTGTTACGTCCACTCATTATACAGTCTATGGATGGAGCCCGGTGCAACCATATGACGTCACTACCCAGACGTTATTGCGGCGTAAACAACAATGGCGGCCTACAGGTGAAAATAATTTTTCAAATTTTATACAAACTAAGATATTTTGAGAGATTTTATCATCGTTCTTATGTAGCTGGTAAAAACACTGATCATTGAGGAAAATAACGTTCTGGTAGCCAGGGTTCCTACGAAGCAGCAAAGGTTCAGATGATGTTTTTCAAAAGTCCAGGTTATAAATCAGAACCTGAGCGACTGTTTCTGTTCTGTTTCTGTTTGTCAGGTCTGGTTTCTGTGAGCGACTGGGCGTCTGCGGTGGAGAGCGTGATGTTCCTGGGTTTGCCCTGGAGGATGCTGCGCAGTCAGCTGGTCACAGGAAAGTCTGTGGACGGTTCGATCGACTACAACGAGTGGTTCAACGAGCTCGCCATCAAAGGACCCAACACCGACGTAAACATCCTTTTATTCCTGAACGAAAACCTCAAACCCTGCTACATACAGGGCAAACACTCTTTCTGTTTGAAGAGAACATTTTCTATCGTGTTGACATGAATAATATATAGAAGCCAATATCCACCTATTAACAATATACAGATAAATGCTTTGTAAAGATTCTTTCTTTTTGCTAAGCCAGCATTTAATCAAATCAAAAATTTGGTATAAATAGTATGAATTTCTACCTTTTATCACAAAATATTGACTTTTTTTCTCAAGATTTGAACTTCTTATCTCATTATTTACCCATTTTTTTCTCTCCGATTTGGCTTTTTTTCTCATAACTTTGACAAAATTATCACAAAATATTCACTTTTTGTCTCAATATTTTGAATTTTTTTCTTATAATAGTGACTAAATCTCTAATTTTGACTTTTTTTCTCATAACTTTAACAAAACTATCACAAAATATTCACTTTTTGTCTCAATATTTTGAAATTTTTCTTATAATAGTGACTTAATCTCTAATTTTGACTTTTTTTCTCATAACTTTGACAAAATTATCACAAAATTTTCACTTTTTTGTGAAAAATGTCTCAATATTTTGAATTTTTTTCTTATAATAGTGACTAAATCTCTAATTTTGACTTTTTTTCTCATAACTTTAACAAAATTATCACAAAATATTCACTTTTTGTCTCAATATTTTGAATTTTTTTGTTAAAATAGTGACTTAATCNAAAAAAAAAAAAATTCACTTTTTGTCTCAATATTTTGAAATTTTTCTTATAATAGTGACTTAATCTCTAATTTTGACTTTTTTCCTCATAACTTTGACAAAATTATCACAAAATTTTCACTTTTTTGTGAAAAATGTCTCAATATTTTGAATTGTTTTCTTATAATAGTGACTTAATCTCTAATTTTGACTTTTTTTCTCATAACTTTACCAAAATTATCACAAAATATTCACTTTTTGTCTCAATATTTTGAATTTTTTTGTTAAAATAGTGACTTAATCTCTAATTTTGACTTTTTTTCTCATAACTTTAACAAAATTATCACAAAATATTCACTTTTTGTCTCAATATTTTGAATTTTTTTCTTATAATAGTGACTAAATCTCTAATTTTGACTTTTTTTTCTCATAACTTTGACAAAATTATCACAAAATTTTCACTTTTTGTCTCAATATTTTGAATTATTTTCTTATAATAGTGACTAAATCTCTAATTTTGACTTTTTTTCTCCTAACTTTAACGAGATTATCACAAAATACTCACTTTTTGTCTCAATATTTTGAATTATTTTCTTATAATAGTGACTTAATCTCCAATTTTGACTTTTTTCTCATAACTGACAAAAAAAAAAAATCACTTTTTGTCTCAATATTTTGAATTATTTTCTTATAATAGTGACTTAATCTCTAATTTTGACTTTTTTTCTCATAACTTTACCAAAATTATCAAAAAATATTCACTTTTTGTCTCAATATTTTGAAATTTTTCTTATAATAGTGACTTAATCTCTAATTTTGACTTTTTTCTCATAACTTTGACAAAATTATCACAAAATATTCACTTTTTGTCTCAATATTTTGAATTTTTTTGATAAAATAGTGACTTAATCTCTTACTTTGACTTTTTTTCTCATAACTGACAAAAAAAAAAAAATTCACTTTTTGTCTCAATATTTTGAAATTTTTCTTATAATAGTGACTAAATGTCTAATTTTGACTTTTTTTCTCATAACTTTGACAAAATTATCACAAAATATTCACTTTTTGTCTCAATATTTTGAATTTTTTTCTTATAATAGTGACTAAATCTCTAATTTTGACTTTTTTTCTCATAACTTTAACAAAACTATCACAAAATATTCACTTTTTGTCTCAATATTTTGAATTTTTTTCTTATAATAGTGACTAAATCTCTAATTTTGACTTTTTTTCTCATAACTTTAACAAAACTATCACAAAATATTCACTTTTTGTCTCAATATTTTGAATTTTTTTTGTTAAAATAGTGACTTAATCTCTAATTTTGACTTTTTTTCTCATAACTTTAACAAAATTATCACAAAATATTCACTTTTTGTCTCAATATTTTGAATTTTTTTTCTTATAATAGTGACTTAATCTCTAATTTTGACTTTTTTTCTCATAACTGACAAAAAAAAAAAAAATCACTTTTTGCCTCAATATTTTGAAATTTTTCTTATAATAGTGACTTAATCTCTAATTTTGACTTTTTTTCTCATAACTTTGACAAAATTATCACAAAATTTTCACTTTTTTGTGAAAAATGTCTCAATATTTTGAATTTTTTTCTTATAATAGTGACTAAATCTCTAATTTTGACTTTTTTTCTCATAACTTTAACAAAATTATCACAAAATATTCACTTTTTTTCTCAATATTTTGAATTTTTTTCTTATAATAGTGACTAAATCTCTAATTTTGACTTTTTTTCTCATAACTTTAACAAAATTATCACAAAATATTCACTTTTTGTCTCAATATTTTGAATTTTTTTGTTAAAATAGTGACTTAATCTCTAATTTTGACTTTTTTTCTCATAACTGACAAAAAAAAAAATCACTTTTCGTCTCAATATTTTGAAATTTTTCTTATAAAAGTGACTTAATCTCTAATTTTGACTTTTTTTCTCATAACTTTGACAAAATTATCACAAAATTTTCACTTTTTTGTGAAAAATGTCTCAATATTTTGAATTTTTTTCTTATAATAGTGACTTAATCTCTGAAAATCGCTGAAAACCCCCCAAATTAGCCAAAGATCTTTTCTTTTGCAAAACTAAATCACAAATTTGAGATAGAGTAAAAAAATGCTACTTTTTTTCCTCACAATTTTGACTTAATCATCTAAAAATTTGGCTCGAATATTTTAAAATGTTGACCTTTCTCTCAAAATTTAGAGTATTTCCTTCAAGTTGGGACTCAATCACAAATTCTGACTTTTTTCTCATAACATTGCTTCAGGAAAAAAATAAAAATAAATTGGAAAATGACGTTCTGGTAGCCAGGGTTCTTTTTAAAGTGACCGTAATGAGCTGTAAACGCCTTTTTTTGCCTCTTGTCCCTCAAAACGTCTGAGCAGGCCTCCGTTACTAGAGGATTTACTTTGGTTTGGTTTGTGGATTTTGTGGCGCTGCTTGAACCGGATGATGAGAGGAAATATTCAGGAAACTAATCAGGAGATGAGAGGCTGAAGGTTCAGGTAACAAGCTCAACCAACAACAACAACAGGAGGATTGAGAGAGAGAGCGGAGGAAGACTGAGCAGCAGGTGAAACAAAGATCCAAACTCATCATTATGAATCCAGGTCATCGGCCTCTGAGCCGACTTCACACGGCGTCAGAAAACAAACCATGACTCAGCGTTTCGTTTCAGGCCTTCCCTGCAGGGGCCGTGAAACTGGAAAAGCAAAGACTTTATTTTCACTCTGGCGTCAGGAAATCGCTGCAAAGCAATGACTCTTTTTTTTTTGTTTTGTTTTGACAGTTTCTGCCACATGTTCAACCCACGGCTGAAAACGCGGCGACACGCTCAGACACGTTTCTGTAAAAGCGTTCGGGCTTTCAGAGTCTTCGGGACGTGACGGATAGAAATCCTCAAATCCTCAGAGGTATTACTGAGCACAAAGCAGGAGCGGAGCTTTATTTATCAAACGTAGCCGTAGGGAAGTTACTGTACGCTCTCCTCATGTGAACTTTGATTCTGCAGACGCCCCTCTTTAAGTTTTCTTTTTATTTTTTGGCTCCTCAGGTCGGGCGGAGTCATTCATCGTTTCTCTGAGTGTTTCTGAGCTTTGAGACGCTCCACTCGGCTGAGAATCCTCCATTCAGAACGTCTTCATTAAGCAGCTTTACAACTGTAAGACCACCTGCTGGGAGCAAACAATGGCTGCCCCCCATCCTCCGCTGCACCGCGAAAAAATAGGTCTAACTGCCTCCTCCTTTTGTCCTCAGAGGGTTGGAGCGCCGGGGGTGGAGGACGTGGGTGGATGGGAAAAGCAGGCAGTGGCATGCAGGGCTCCATTTCCAGGGAGGAACACTGGACATTGTTTCCACAGGTTGGAGATGATTAAAGAGGGGGTATTCTGCTGTTCTGGGTTTAACCTTTTCAGACCTGACACACAAAAATGTACGACAAGTGATTTTAACATTTAAAAACTAGACTGGATATACAATGCAGATATCTGTAGTTAAATTTCACACACTCAAAAAGAACATTTCCGATATCCTAAAAATACATTCTGTCTATCCACAATTGTCATGTCAGATATCTCCAACATCATATGACTAAAATGGGCAAACGCCACAAAATATCCCGCTTTTAATACGCCAAACAGCACAGAGACAAGCCTCAAAACTTCTAGAACAAAGTCAAAAACTGAACTTTTTGTCCACAACCATAAACATTGTTAAATTTAAAGAGGAGTCAACAAGGCCTATGATGAAAGGTCCACCATTCCTACTGTGAAACACGGAGGTGGATCACTGATGTTTTGGGGATGTGTGAGCTACAAAGGCTCAGGAAACTTGGTCCAAACTGATGAATGATCCTACTTACGTCGTACAATAGTCTTTTATGACCTCCTTTTAAATGTGAGTTCAGCCCAGAAGCTGCACATGAGACGTACTTGGACGTTCACACATGACAATGATCCAAAACACAAGGACAAGTGGACCTGCCATTGGCTACAGCAGAATAAAGTGAAGGTTCTGGAGTGGCCATCTCAGTCTCCTGACCTCAATATCGTTAAGCCACTCTGAGGAGATCTACAGGAAAGCGAGAGGAAGTAACATCAACATATATCAGTGTATTTCTATGAGGCTAACTGCTCACTGTCTTTTAGAAATATAACTAGAGTCACTACTGGGTTAACTACAACATAAACGTAACCTTAAGAGTGACGAACACTCACTTAAGTATAGAAATGTCAAGAAAACTAACATTTCTGTTCAAAAATATTCCCACAATTTAATGCAAGCCTGCAAATAGCAAGGATGCTACAATATTATCTGATGACTTTTTATATTATTTTCAAACTGCCAGTTTTTTAGCATCTGGACTGAAAACTTAAGAAACAAGACATAAGTTTAACATTTCATTAACATACAAAGCAAACAACAACGAAAAAGTTTTGCAGGTATGCAAGACCGGAAATAATCGAATTGCTCCCTCAAGACTAATGAGAACTCCTTGAAATGTAAAAATTATCACCATCAAAAAAGAAAATGCATGACACCTACAGTTACATACTCAGGTAGAATTTATGATTTCTTGGGCAAATTTTTCAGAGAAGATGAATGATAAAAACTTTTATTTCACTCCAACGAAACATTGATGCAAAACACAAGGCCAAGTGGACCTGTCACTGGCTACAGCAGAAGAAGGTGAAGGTTCTGGAGTGGCCATCTCAGTCTCCTGACCTCAATATCATCTCAAACCTGCAGTTCATGCAAGAAAAACCAAGAATTCACAGGAACTGGAGGCTTTTCGCCAAGAAGTTTTAGCATCTGAGAAAATAAAGACCCTCATCCACAACGAGCACAAAAGACTTCAAGCTGTCATTGATGTTAAAGGGGGAAATACACGCTATCAAGAACTGGGGGATGGAAACTTTTCATCAGGGTCATCTTGGAAGTTTCATAATTTAAAAAGAGTAAACACAGTTGTTTGTTAAATGTCTTCACCCAACCACTAACCGAGAGTTGATGGAAAAGTTTTGGTTATTCAAATCAAAAATTCTGCCAAACTTATGAGCACAACTGTAGATATTTATACACGTATTTTATATAGACTTATACCAAACTGGAGAGTAAATAAGTCACATACTTTATAACAGGTTCATGACCCCGAAACTCGCGAAATGAACAACACACAACTTCACTTTATTTGCAACTTGACTGCAACTTTTATTTTTTTTTGCAAATACACTAGAAATGTTTACAAAAGCACTGTAGAAACATTTGTGCAGTGTAAATTATCAAAACTAAAAATGGATATTACTTTGAATTCATTTTGCACCTCACATGACAAAGCAGGATTGTCATTTTCAGCAGCAAAACAAACGAGTATATCAGAAGAGGAAACGTCTGNCTTCACCCAACCACTAACCGAGAGTTGATGGAAAAGTTTTGGTTATTCAAATCAAAAATTCTGCCAAACTTATGAGCACAACTGTAGATATTTATACACGTATTTTATATAGACTTATACCAAACTGGAGAGTAAATAAGTCACATACTTTATAACAGGTTCATGACCCCGAAACTCGCGAAATGAACAACACACAACTTCACTTTATTTGCAACTTGACTGCAACTTTTATAAAAAAAACGTTTATGTGATCTTTACAAATGTTTTCGTGACATCTTTGTAAACACGTCACATTTAATAGTTTTGATTTTTACCTATAATGAAACTTAAGTAAAACGTGGAGTGTACTGTTTCGTCCTAACAGTAAAAGTCGTCGTTTTGTTTGCTCTATATCAGAAGAGGAAACGTCTGTTAGTGACTTCAGAACGAGGAAACGGGGAAGGACAGGGAGACGTGGTGGTTACACCAAAATTAAAGAAAAGAAGAAGAAGAAAAAGAAGAGGAGGAGGAGGTACCATACCGTGTTCACGAGTAGGGACTTCCTCCCGCAGTAAGTAGAGGTAAGTTTTGAAAAGACATTCTATTAGTCGGAAGGACATGTTTAGTGAGTCCAAATGAGTGTTCAAAAGAAGTCTATTGTGAGAAATGTCTGAGGTCGCAGGTTGTGACCTCGTGCAAAAGAAAGGAGTTCAAACTTTACTACTAGTTTTATTAAAAAAAAAATGAAATGTGCTGAGTTGTGTTCAAGGGCAGAAATCTGTGGAAAAAAAAACAGAGTCTGAAATATTCCATTGAATTCAGAAAGCAGGATCCAAAATGAAGCCAAGTGGACCTGCCATTGGCTACAGCAGAAGAAAGTGAAGGTTCTGGTCACCGGTAGAGTCAGAGGACTGGAGTTATAGTAGAGTTTGGACGTCAAGTACGTTCTGTCTGGTTCTTAAATGTCCTTGACCTCCGAAAAACGGTTCTTCTTACCAGTCAAAATGGTAGACTCTTTTATTTCTGGGAGTAGGTGTTGCTCGTGTTTTCTGAAGTTCGTGTCATTGATGTTAAAGGGGGAAATACACGCGATTAAGAACTGGGGGGTGTAAACTTTTCATCAGGGTCATCTTGGAAGTTTCATAATTTAAAAAGAGTAAACACAGTTGTTTGTTAAATGGCTTCACCCAACCACTAACCATGAGTGATGGAAAAGTTTTGGTTATCATTCAAATCAAAAATTCTGCCAAACTCATGAGCACAATTGTAGATATTTATACACGTATTTTATATAGACTTATACCAAACTGGAGAGTAAATAAGTCACATACTTTATAACAGGTTCATGACCCCGAAACCCGCGAAATGAACAACACACAACTTCACTTTATTTGCACTTGACTGCAACTTTTATTTTTTTAAGAAGTGGGGGGTGTAGAAAATATATCACTAACCATGAGTTGTTGCAGTTTGTTCTTTCACCACATGGGGGTGCTGTTTATCTCCACTCTCTTTGTCACTGACACAGAAACAAACAAACGCTCCAGTTTTCTCTCAGACTTTTTTATTTTCTCTTTGTTTTACATGATCACCATGCTAAAAAAAAAAAAAACAATATTTACATTTAGAGTTCAACAAAAACATTTCACACTCACACAGGTGATTTCTTGATGTCCCTTTAGGTTGAAATGAGAGATATTTTAAACAGTTCAGGAGTTTAATCCAAACACAAACGGTCATGAATCCTTAAAGCAACAGTCTGGAGGTGGACGTCACCCTGAAATGAGTTCCTCGTTCTGGACAAGGTGAGAGTCCCACCTGAGACGAGGAGGGAGGAACCACAGTACACGGTTGGCAGAGAACATTATCAGTGCATGAACTCCTTTAACTTCATCTCTAGAAGTTAAAACACTTCTAATACTAAGGCACCAGAATAAACGATGAGTCAAAGATGATAAAACTGTGCAGCCCATGCAGAGCTGCACGCTCCTTTACTCCCTAAGAAAACTCTTTTTTTTTTGGTTTCTTTCTCCATATTTGGTTTCTATGACGTCGTCAGAAAGAGAAGATCCTCACTTATCATCTCGTGAGGCTACGGTACACAAACACTGAGGAAATCCTGCAGATAAATCACACACACACTGAGCTTTTAATGTGACATTAAAGGCTCCAGCAGCTGCACTGAAGCTCTTTGCTGCCCCCTGCTGGTGCTTTAGAAACAAACCTGAGAGATCAAAAAATAAAATAAACACATTTAAATAATATACAGCTTATTTTATATTTAAAAGAATAAATTATTAACTGTTTATAGATATAAAAATATCAGGATATGGATTTTTTAAATCATTCAAAACTATTTATTTATTATTTTTTTTACAAGTTTTCTAAAGAGGCATCTGTGAAATTTGTGAGTCAGTTCTTTGGTTTTTGATCACAAATTCAACTTTTATGGAAATTTCAAGTAAAATATCTTTAACATACAACAAATATGTGAAAATTTGTTCTGTTTTATGTTTCAAAATCTTTAAATTCTGCATCTTTCGTGGCAGAAAATAAGTGATTTTTTTTGGTGTAATGTGAACCTAAAGATCAAAACTAATGTTTATGAAAAACACTTAGAAATGTTGAAATAAAAAAAGGAGAAAAATTTCACATTTGTTGTATCTTAAAGATGTTTTACTTGAAATTTTCATTAAAGAATAAAATTTGCTTTTACAAAAATGTCAACTAAAACATCTTTAATATACAACAAATGTAAAAATTTCTCTTTTTTGTTTCATTATCTCTAAGTTTTGCACCTTTAGTGACAGAAAATCAGGGTGTGGAGTGATTTTTCTGATATTATTAAACATTAAGATGAAAACTAATATTCATCAATAACATTTTCATGTTGTGGTAAAGTTTTTGAACTTTGAATTTTTGATTTAGTGGATGCTGAAGAACAGCTGTAAGAATTTAAAGAGGGATTATTTTGTTGTTATTTTGTAGTGAACATTGGTATAAAGTAACACTGCTTGATTTATGTTTGGTTTTTTTCTTCTTAATTATACCCCCCTGGTTTCTCCCTCAAATTCCATCATTGTTTGTTAATAATAAGAAATATATTTTTTTTTTTATTTCTTTGGGAATACTCCTTTTTTCGGTTTGACTTCTTTTTTTTTTGTTGGTAACGTCATGAATAATCTTTTTTTAATGCTTTAAGAAACATTCTAACTCTCTTTCATCCATTTAAACACTGAATAATTTATAGTTATTACACTGTTTTACCTTCAAACGTTTGTATATAACTTTTTAAAAATATATATTTATGTTTGGAAAAGAAATTGAAAACATTTTTCCAGGCTGTAAAAGGAATAAAAATATCCTGACACAGGTTAATATGAATTTCCACCACATGAACCATTGAATTTAGGAGTAAATAACTTTTGAACAGATAAATATTGATAAATAATTTGAAGTAAGACATTTTTCTGGACTGTTCAGTTGAATGTGGCTCATATTAAGAATGAAAATGTTTCATGTTTGGAAATATAAACCGTCAAAATTAAACATGGGCTGTTTTTTCTCTCCACTGTTTCGCAAACATTGTCAGAAAGATGTGTTGATTTTTTTTTTTTTTTTTATTGAAAACAAAACTACATAATTCTTAGGGGTTAAATTGGGGGGTTGCAACTGAAAAAGGTTGAGAATGGCTGATTTAAAAAAACGGCCAATCAGAAGGAAGGGAGTTTGTGTAAGGAGACGGCAGCTGAAACTGAGTGAAGCTGAATTGAAGCTATTTTGAAAACTCTTTGGTGGAAAAGATGTGATTTTTAAAGCTGTTCTGTGGTGTTTTCTTTGTTTTTAAAGGTGCAGGTGTGATTTATTTTACATCATGAGACTTAAAGGAGTTACAACTATTGACTGTATATAGAATGGACAGCGTGCTTCCGCCTGTCACCGTTCTACGTTTTTGAAGCCAAAAAACCCGTTTCTCTAGCCGCCATTGTGCAGCCAGAGTCTGCGCAGTAGAGAATTTCCGGTGGAGCCAAGTAAAAAAGAGAAATAAAAATATTTATTTCTCCTTCTTCAGAAGGTTTAGTCTCCTTTTGGCTCTTTCCCAAAGTTTCTTATATCCCCGATAAAAACTACTCACAAACGGTAGCTGTCAACTATCGTAAAACAAAACTTATATCGCGGTTTTTAATGTCCAATAACTAATGAGAAACTAACTTCTCCGAAAAAAAACACCTGAACACCATGCAACCAAATGACATCATCATACTACCTTAGTGTAAGGATGAGAGAAACGTTTCTATGAGGTATCGTAATTTTTAAAAATGTTTTCCCGACTCATATCTGGAATACATGGGGAGGCGGGGCTTATGACCTATACTGCAGCCAGACACCAGGGGGCGGGGCATCTGCTGGAGGCTTTGGTTTGAGCCGAACGTCGTTTCGTCCACTCATTATACAGTCTATGGTTCCAACATCTTTCATGTGTTTGTGGATGTTGAGTTTTCTCACAGAATAACAGAGATAAAGGAGTGAAACCTCCGCTTGTTTCACAGCCTTGATTTCTAACCTCTTCTCTCTCTAAGTCTCTGTGATCCACGCGGCTTCTACGTCTTCATGTGCGTCATTAAAGCAGCTTGTGTTGGCCGCACCTCCCCGTGACCTCTGACCCGAGGTCTCTCTCTCTCTCTCTCTCTCTCGCTCAGACGGTGTGGTCTCCCTCCAGCTTGGTGAGGTCGGTGGCGGTGCCCATGAACATGCTGCGTCCTCGCTCCAGGCGGCTCTTCTTGTCGGTGAGACGAAACGCCTCCATGAACTCGTCGATGTCGATGCTGCCGTCGTGGTTACTGTCGATGGTGACGGCGAGGTCGGAGATGGCCTCGTCCGTGATCTCCATCTTCAGGTAGACGCTGAGGAGCTTCCAGGTCTGACGGAAATCCTCGATGGTGATGAAGCCTGAGAGGAGAGACAGGTGTGAGGAGAGTGTGTGTGTGTGTGTGTGTGTGTGTGTGTGTGTGTGTGTGTGTGTGAGCAGTAGATCAGTGGGTTAATCCTGGTCTTAACTGGGAGGATTCAGGAGCCAGTGACATGTTGTGGCCTTCTTTACATGCTACAGGTGGATTAACTCAGCACAACACACACTTCACACATCTCCCTCACACTTCACACCTTCGCCACCGCCGCCGCTCTCGCCGCCATCACAGACCGTCTGTGTGTCGCTGGATTTCCTCTGAGTCACTAACTTCATCAAACGTCTGAACAAAAGCCACTTTGTCCCTGAGTTTGTCGACTTCCATCTTTAAGTTTCTGTTCACGTCAGCGTCTCTCACCTGAGTTATCCGTGTCCACGATCCTGAAGATGGTTTCCAACGTGGCGCGATGGCGGTACAACGTCTCCAGCAGACTCTGATCGATGTGCTGCGAGAGAGCAGAGAGAGAAAGTGTCAAATCGTGTGAATTCAATGTGACCAAACGTCCCCTTTAACTCCCCTTTAACCATTGTTGTTTACGCCGCAATAACGTCTGGGTAGTGATGTCATATGGTTGCACCGGGCTGGATCTCATACAGGATCATATAAGTCCTGGAGGAAAATCATGAGATAAAAAGTAGCATTTTTTTACTCTATCTCAAATTTGTGATTTAGTTTTGCAAATGAAAAGATCTTTGGCTAATTTGGGGGGTTTTCAGCGTGTTTGCCCTGTATGTAGCAGTGTTTGAGGTTTTCGTTCAGGAATAAAAGGATGTAATGCAGCCACAACCCAGGAAACTACCGCTCGAGCAACTTGGTGAGCAACATCAGCTAGTTTGGCAGGTGTCTGAAAGGACACTGGTCGACTGACGCGTCGTAGGAGGTCCCGTTTGGGTCCTTGTAGTGCGAGAGGTGGCGTCTGCGGGTCAGCGAGTGTCTTTGGTCTGGACTGTTTGTCTTTGTCTTGTCTTTGTCAACAGAAACAGTCGCTCAGGTTCTGATTTATAACCTGGACTTTTGACAAACATCATCTGAACCTTTGCTGCTTCGTAGGAACCCTGGCTACCAGAACGTCCTTTTCCTAAATGATCAGTGTTTTTACCAGCTACATAAGAACCATAATAAAATCTCTCAAAATATCTTAGTTTGTATAAAATTGGAAAAAATATTTTCACCTGTAGGCCGCCATTGTTGTTTATGCCGCAATAACGTCTGGGTAGTGATGTCATATGGTTGCACCGGGCTCCATCTCATACAGGATAATATAAGTCCTGGAGCGGACTTCAGTGGTTTCCAGAGGAAGTTTTGTGGGTTTGTGTTGGAAAATAGTCGGCACAGCATTTGGCTTTAGTCTCCGTTTATAATGACCCACACCTGTCAGCTCTTTCATCAGCATGGGCCGGCTAAATGCAGCAAATGCTTCTGGGGAGAAGTGGCCAGAACATAGCCGCGGCTCCATGGGAAGTTGTTTACGCCCACAAGAGATTTCCCACAACTTCCTTCTTTTCTTGTCTTTTGGGAAGCTGTGCAGACTAACATCAGTCTCCTTGTTTCCTTTGGACTGAAAAGTGCACCCAAAAGCAGCCACATGTGGCATTATTATGTTTTTTTCCCTCCTCAAACCTCGTGACTTACGGCGACTAGTAGTGAGGAAACGGCCAAATCCAGATGCTCGGCACCAAGCAACCAATCTATGTCATCAACCCAGAATGCATTGCAGCAGTAAAACAATTGCTGCGCCCGAAGGATAGAAACTGTGTTTTAAACTGTTTTTTTTTTTTTAAAGAAAAACCAATTTGTTATGTCTTTTAACAACAAATTCTAGTTTGAGACAAACATTTAAGCATATTCATGCCTGTTAGTCCTTACAGTCGGGGTTCACTTTAAGGGCCCATTAGTTCTCGTCGTGGCCCTCAGGGAAGCATTAAAGCAAACATTGAGCTCCTATAAAGCAATCTAGCATGTGTTTTGACCATTGACTGTATATAGAATAAACAGCGTGCTTCCGCCTGTCCCCGTTCTACGATTTTGAAGCCAAAAAACCCCGTTTCTCTAGCCGCCATTGTGCAGCCAGAGTCTGCACAGTAGAGAATTTCCGGCGGAGTCAAGTAAAAAAGAGAAATAAAAAAATTTATTTCTTCTTCTTCAGAAGGTTTAGTCTCCTTTTGGCTCTTTCCCGAAGTTTCTTATATCCCCGGTAAAAACTACTCATGAACGGCAGCTGTCAACTATCGTAAAACGAAACTTATATCACGGTTTTTAACGTCCAATAACTAATGAGAAACTAACTTCTCAGAAAAAAAAACACCCGAACACCATGCAGCCAGATGACATCATCATACTACCTTAGTGTAGTTTTCCCGGCTCATATCTGGAATACATGGGGAGGCGGGGCTTATGACCTATACTGCAGCCAGACACCAGGGGGCGGGGCTTATGACCTATACTGCAGCCAGACACCAGGGGGCGGGGCTTATGACCTATACTGCAGCCAGACACCAGGGGGCGGGGCATCTGCTTGAGGCTTCAGTTTGAGCCGAACGTCGTTACGTCCACTCATTATACAGTCTATGGTTTTGGCTCCCAGGAATAAAGCGTGCGTTTTTTTTCCCTAATGAGGTATTTAGGCATTTGTTTTGCCTCCAAGATGACACTAGAGTGTGTTTTGGCTCCAAGAAGGGCACTTAAAATGTGCTATATGAATAAAGTTTGACTTGACTTAAATTTGTTTTTGCTCCCAAAGAATTTTTTTTGTGTGTTTTGGCTCCCAAAGGTAGATTTTTTTGCATTTTGGAACCCAAAATTATCTATTATCTGCCTGTTAGTCCTTACAGTCGGGGTTCCCTTTAAAACTTTCTTTCCTGTCCTAATGTCAGACCCTGAGTGCTGAGATCTGCAGGTTTGGGGGAGAAAATAATCGCTGCAGATGCAAATAAAACGCTGTTGATCTGAATAAAGAGATAAAAATCCAGGAAAAATAAAAACCTGCAGTTCATGAAGCCACCACTAGAGGCTGGCGGCAGAAACACCAGAAGCAAAAAAAAGCTCCTACCAGCAAAAATGTATGTGTTTGCAGTCTGGTTCACCCTCGTTTTTCAGGTGTGTCATTTCTGAGTCAGGTCTACAGCTGCTTCCAAAACTTTTTTCCAAATGTTTCAAAGTTTTCAACATGAGAGTAAAAGAAAATATGAGGCACACAGAGACAGTCAGTGGACACAGGCCCTGACAGATAAACGATAATAATTTCCCTCCAGAGGATTCAGATCTGCTTTGTTCCAGGGAACTCTTTGATGTGGTGAAATAATTATCGTGAGGAGACACAAAGAAACAAAATGACTCTGAAAAGATCTTTGTCCTGTGTACAGTAAATCTCTGAACAACAGCTTCAGTTTCGTCCGGGGCTGAACTTTGGCTCCGCCCATGTTTGTTTCCCTCAATGTGGATAAAAACACAAAACTCTGAGCTCCTGTTTCTCACCACTCAGACGTAATCCTTTCAGAAAGGAAAACATGCAGAACAGACCAGGTTACCACGGTGACGCCCAGACTCTGGAGGTTTGAGAGACTGAACCGATTTCTCCATGAGAGTCGCAGCACGTACCTGTGTTCTCGCGGTCGAACTGCTTAAAGGCACAGATGAGGTCGGACTTGTGCGAAAACAGCTGCTCCCGCAGGACTTTGAGGGCGGAGCGTTCTGTTCGCCCGACACTGCAAAAGAAAATGTCAACATGTGAAAAAGATCCTGAGAAAATAATGTACAGAGCAGAAAACACAGAGGAAACAAAAGGGGCGTTGGTTCAGCTCAGCCGCTAAACTTTCTTTTCCCATTACCAGCAACTTTTGACTTTTAATATCCCAGAATAAGACTTTTTCTTGAGTTTCCAGGTGAATGTGACTCATACGAAGTCTTAAAAGACAATTTTTATTGAAAATAAGATGAAAACATTTGATTTAATTCCAGTTTTTGGAGTGAATTTGATTTGATATGAATGAAAAAGCAGTTTGTGGAGTTCCTCAGGGCTCAATGTTTGGTCCTCTGTTTTTTTTTCCTTTATTTTAATCAGATAAAATTGATAAATTGCTGTAAAATGCTGCTACTACTTGGGTAAAAACACAAAAAGAGGACCCCGTTATTGGTCTTCTGTCTTCAAATTCTGACTTTTTTCTCATAATTTTGGCTTTCTAATCTCAAAATATTGACTTCATATGGGAAATAAATTCTCATCTAAGCCAGGTTTTCATTTTTGACTTTTAATCTAAAGTTTTTGACCTAATATGGGGAAAAAAAAGTCTCATCTAAGTCAAGTTCTCAATTTCTATTTTTCTTCAACTGGCAGAAATGGGCTTCCATAGATTTCTACCATTTAAAAAATGATAAAATGAAATGCTGGCTTTGTAAAGATTCGTTTTACTCATATAGCGTCAACATTTCGAGACAAAGGGTCAAATTCATGAGATAAAATGTCCAAGTTTCTACTTTTTCTAAAAATCCTGATTTTTTTTCTCATAATTTGGACTTTCTAATGTCGAAATATTAACTTTATTATTACAAGTTTTCAAGTTTTAATCCCAAAATTTTGGTTGAATACAGAAAAAAATGATCATCAAATCCAAGTTTTCATTTCTTTTTTCTTTAACTGGCAGAAATAGGCTTCCATAGACATCTACCAGTTAAAAATAAGAAATAATGAAATGCTGGCTTTGTACAGTCTTTTTTTTTTTTTTTGTTGCCCAGACACGGTCAACATTTTGTGATAAAAAGTCAAAATTTCTACTTTAAAAAAAAATAATTCTGACTTTTTCCAATAATTGTGACTTTAGAACATCACAATATTGACTTTATTATTACATAATATTGACTTTTAATCTTGAAATTTTCTTAGAGCTCAAAAATGTTCATGACTGTCTGTTTGGATGGATTTCTATCAAGCAAAGGTATTTAAATCTAAATTCTGTATTATTATGGGATGTTTTCTGGTACCTCTGTCTGACGGTGAGCTCTCTGGTCATGCTGCTCGCCTGATACTGAACCACGTAAGGCACAAGGTCTGGACCCAGTTTCACGTAGGCCCCCCTGTTGCTCCCCACGTCGTAGTAGTTGGAGGCGGAGAACAGAGTGAGGACCTGAAAGAAAACAGGCGTCATGTTTTGGAGCTTTATTTCTCATGTTTATAAACTAGGGTGACCATATTCTGTTTCTGGGTCAGGGGCTTTCTGTGCTTCTAACTCAGTTAAACAAATATTCTGAATTCCCCAGAAAGAACACTTTACCTGGATATACTGAGAAATAGCCCAAAACAGTTCTGTAGCAACACAAGTATTCAGATGTTTAACAAAATAAGAAACAATCACCTCTCTTAAGTCTGACACTTACACTTTAGTTAGGAAAAGTGAGGTAGAGAACCATTCCTCAAAATAACCTCCCAATTATCAATTACGTAAAAATAGAAATAATGCCTCAAAATATTAAACAAAAAGAAAAAAGAGAGGTAGCCTATTCTTCAATGTTTTGTTGTGGTGATATGGGCTAGCAGATCGTTGGAACCATTATTAGCCACAGAGACATAAGTTCCAGCTTTGCAGACTGTACATTCTGCCTCCCATTTGTCACGACCCGGACGAAAACAGGGGAACTTTTTTCGCATGTCATCACTGAAATGACATTTGCGTTTCGGCATTTTCTTTCTGTTGGAGTGTTCTCTGGCAGTGTGCCTACCTGCCTGTCAGCCTGCGAGTGAGTGAGTGAGTGTGGAGCCTCTGTACTGATTTGTGAATGAATGAATACATGTTCCGGGGTTCGGCTCAAACTCAATCTCTCAGAGCGTGTTTCTAAAGGAACCATTCAACGTGAATGATAAATACACTGTTCTGTGACGTGCTCAAGCTACGCAAGATCAAAAACCCGGACATTTGAAGGATTTTATAAACCCCGACCGGACAGGCTCTTAAAAGAGGACATGTCCAGGCAAAAGAGGACGTATGGTCACCCTATTATAAACGACCTGGTGCGTGTAGGTCTGAGCTCTCACCCTCCGGTTGTGGCAGAACTCGTAACCTTCCTGTTTGCACTCGTGCGAGCGGATCAGCAGCTGCAGGTTGTGTCTGTTCAGAAAGTCCTCGGTGACGTCGGGGCCCCAGTAGCAGCCGCCGCCTCGCACTTCGTTTGGGATGCAGCCGTCGGCGTTCATGGGGTCGCTCCACAGCAGGTCCAGGATCTAACGGAGGAGAAAGATGTAAGTTCATCACAATCAAACCAAAGACAGGAGGAGACATAAGTTCACAGATTCAAAGGAAATGTGGTGAAAATATTCATCTCTCTTTGATATTTCCAACATTTTAAACTGGTCTAAAAGTTGAGTTTGAAACACCAATGTTTATAACCACGAACATTAGGACGACCATATTCTCAAAAATAAGACCGCTAACTCTTAGAGAGAAAACTAAAAAGCTCTTCAAAGACAAAAAAGTGGTTTCATAACTCTAACATTTATTAAAAACAGTCATTTCCTGTTTGAATTGAACATTTTCTATGATGTAAACATAAATACTGTATTGAAGCCCAATTCCCCTAGTTAATAACATAGAATATGAAAAACTGTCTTTTTTTCCACTTATTAAGTTAAAATTTGAGATAAAAAAGGAAAAAAATGAGCCAATTATCGAAAGATTTGGTCTTTATATCTCAGAATATTGACTTTTTATCCCATAACTTTGAGTTTTTTGGTCATATTTTGGACTCTTTTCTCTTAATTTTGACTTTTTATCTCAAGATTTCAGTATTGATCTTAATATTTTGACTCTTTTATAACTTTGAGTTTTTAGCTCCAAATTTGGACATTTCTCAAAATTGCATTTTTCCAACTCTGGACTTTTTAATCATAATTTTGAGTTTTTACATCAAACTTTGATGTTTAACCCCATAACTTTGACTTTCTAACTTGAAAATGTTGTGTTTTCATCTGACAATATTGACTATTTATCTCAGAATATTGACTTTAATATATCATAACTTTAACTTTTTTATTTAAAAATATTGATTTTTTTTGGTCTAAAATGTTGACTTTCATCTTAAAATTTCAATCCCAAAGTTTCAACTTTTTATCTCAAAATTGTACTTAAGCTGTGGATTAAAAATAAAAAGAAGTAAAATAATCGTGGTTTCATTTTGACTCTGAGTTTTCTTCATAGCTGAGCGTCCTCAGCGCTTTGACGTCGGCCTCAGTCTAGACAAATTAGCTGAGGTCAGAGTACGTTAATACAGCGTGACGTTCTAAACATGGCTGTCTGCTTTCTCTGCTTATTGCATTAGCAATCAAACCTCTGAAAATCTCTTTACCAGCTGCACTGGAGCCCAGAAGGACTCCTGTAGGACTGAAAACTCTCCTTATACGCAGATGACTTATTGTTGTATATGGGTCAATGAGGTGACGTCCCTTTTTTTGTGTCCGAGTGCAATATTTCCTTCCATCATGAGTATTTCATCACATGTATTTCTTTATTCTATGAAACCTGTGTTATTTGAACACATCTTTAAACTATTAAAGTATAACATGTTTTTTTGTGTTTTGGTTCCTCAAACCCCCAAAATGTCAGGTGGTGCAACCGTCCTGACAAGTATCCACAGTAATTAAACTCTAAAAATTGAATGTCAGTTATTGTAGATGGAAATTAAAAATACAGTGGCATTATTTTATGCTTGAACCTTTTTAAATAAAACATTCTTTGCAAATAAAAAGAATTTTAAAGCTGTTGAGAAATGTAAAAAACTTTTGTCCCGTAATTTTCACCTTGTCAAATGTCAGGGTGGTGCAACCGTAACATTAGACTTTTATTTTAAAGTGAAGAGAATAAAACAGGAAACAGGAAACTGCATCAGCCAGAGGAGCCCAAATGACATTTGTGACCAAGTGGAAAAGTTTGTAGATTTCTCTGAAATACTGATAAAAAAGGTTTTTTCACTTCATTGGTGACTGGAACAATTTCCATGTCAGGTGGTACAACCAATGTAATAATGTGAAATGTTATTTTAACATCAAATTATTTATCTTATTCACAAATAAAATAAATGAAACACACAAAATGAAAATGTATGAGTCACTACAGACACTTGAGAGATACTTTCCAAATTAAAGTGTGTCTTTTTTATTGTCCTTGTATATTTATATAAAAGTATATAAACCAACGTGGTGGACTGTAAAAACCCACGAGTTTAATTTTTATGATTTTTTATTACTTGGATTTTTGAAACTTTACAACCAGTAGATGACTTTAGACAATCTTTTGTATTAAGAAGAGAGTCTTTATACAAAAATAGGTAAAACAAAAAACTTTTTAAAAATACGTTTTTAGACCCTCTTTTTGTCATTGACCCATAAATCAAACACGTCTAACATGTTTGGGCCTTAACTTCTTTCCAAACATAGATATAAGATTGATAGAAATTTAATCGATCAAGGGAAAGTCAAAGCTTTAAGAGAAGATGATGGTACAAAATTAAATCTAAATATCTCTAAATCTGTCAAGAAACTTATGAAAACCGTTTTAAAAAAGGACCAGATCTTCATCAGATCTTCTTGAGACTTCCTGACGTGATGATGTCATCACAAGTATCTCCTAACTACATCAGCACATATTGAAAAGACAGGCCTCAGGAATTTTTGTTTCTATTTGTGAACACAGACTGTTTATAGAATGAAAAGCATGACTCCGCCTTTCACTGCTGTACAATTTTGATGCCAAAAAACCCACAATGGAGCCATCATTGTGCAATAATAACGTACGAAGTCTGATTCTCTTTTCTGCATGTAAACTAAACAAGACCAGACCCCCCACTGAGACTTCGAGCTGTGACCTGCGTGCATGTAAACGAACCGAGCGACTTCCTTTCTGTCACTGAGCAGATTTCTACACAAACGTCAACAGAGACAGAAGCTGAATGAGATAACGGAGCTCGACAGCCTGCGCTTACGCTGCTGACGCCATGTTGGAAAAGCAGCTCACAGCAGGAGGATTAATGACACGGTGGATTACTGCGGCTCCTCTGAGCGCTCATCACTGATGGAGCGTTGGACTGAGAAAAACACAACCAGCACAAAACTTCACGTTAGGGTCACCATCAATGTTCCCTCTAAATTTTCATGTGTCTGAGCAAACACACAAGTTCCTTGAGCTCACTGAGCGCCACTGTGAGCAACATCAGATTAACTTAGGTCTACAGGGTTTCCCCCAGAAAATTTACTAAGCCCGGTGGTAGAGAAGCCCAACGTGTTTTTGACAGGAATTTTAAAACCATGACTATTATGTGTTATTATAAGCCATTTATTAACTTTTATTAACAATACTTAAGCGTACAATCTCACAAAAAGGCACAATCTTAAAAAAACAGGGATTTTTGATCATTTTCATTTATTGGTTTTCACTCAGCATTCAAACTGAGCTCCTCTTGAATCTGGATAATCATATTTTAAAATCAATATTCATAGTACCAAGTGAAGAAATGCATAAAAAAAGAGTATAAATTCTATTTTTTGAGTCTGGGCTCGTATAATTCATGTCTCTCTTCTGCATAAATGGGTCAGGGCACCCCAGTTAAAAACGTCTGACTCGCCCCTGCTTGTAGCACGCAGCTCGTTGCAGGTTCGATATGTTACTTTGCTCATTAACGGGGGGATTTATGCTGAACAGAGGGTTCAGACGATGGAACAAGCGGAGTTACAGTGAAAGACAGGACTCAACTTTTCTCCAGGTAAAAGTCAGACAACTTGTCATGTACTCTGTCCCTATAGTGCACCGCTCTCTCTCCAGTTTAAATGTCGATCGCCCATCACTGCCTTCTCCTAATGTTCAGGATAATTACTCATGATCCATCCATCACACCAAAAAGAGGACGTTTTCTTTAGTAGAATAGTAGTATTCTGATAAATACTGATGTATATTTCTTTACTTTCAAAAGCAAAAAAAGGATCACAATCGTTTTCAATAAGAGCAGCAGGTTTTGCGCACGTACCTCAAAGCAGCAATGATAATCTACGGGTGAAACAGAAAGGATCCTGGCTTCGTTAATGTGTCAATAAAAAATCAAAAAGAAAATCATTGTTTTCTAGCTTAGAATTCTACAATAGAAACTCAAAATTTTGAATCAAAATTTAAAGTTAGAGTCAAATTTAAAAGAATAGAGAGATAAAAAGTCACTTATTTGAGGTGGTCAAGTCAAAATATTGGGCAGAAAAGTCAGTAATCTGAGACATTCAAGCCAAATTGAAATGAGACTAAATATTTAGTCTCATTCTGTGATAAAAAGTTGAATTTTGATATGAGAAGTAAAACTAAGGGGGTAATGGAAAATTTTGTCGAAAACAAGTCAGAATTCTGCTCTTAAGTTTGGAATTTGAGATAGAAAGTCACATTTTGAGGAAATGAAGACAAATTTTGAGATTTTAAAGTCAAATTTATAAGATAGAAAGTCAAAATTTTGACTTTTTGTCTGAATATGTTGACTTTTAATCTCCAAATTTTTACTTTTTATGTGCAAAAAAAGAGACAGAAATCTCATCAAAGCCAGTTTTTCATTCGCTGTATTTTTAAACTGTCGAAAAAGGGTTTTTTATAGTCATGTTTATGTTAATGTGATAGAAAATGTTCACTTCAAACATAAACAAGGGTGTTTAAACATCTGTATGGGTTATGAAGCCACTTTGTTGCTGGAAAAAGGCAAACTTTTAGACTAAAAATCAATATTTTGAGATAAAAAGTAAGAGTTATGAGATACTAAAGTCAAGATTCTGAGATAGTCAAAATTTTACAACAAAAAGTCAAATTTTGAGGTAAAAATGTAAAATTAAGATGGTCAAATTATAAAATATAAAAAGGCAAATTTTGAGAAAAAAATAGTCAAAATCTTGAGATGATTTGTTTTCATTTTGAGCCTAAAAGTCAAAGTTATGGGTTTTAAAAGTCAACATTTTGAGACTAAAGTCAGATTTTGGGGTAAAACCTCAAACTTACAATAAACAGTCAAAATAAAAAAACGGCAAATTTTGAGAAAAATCTAAATCTTGAACTTAAAAATTGAAATTTTGAGAAAAATAGTCAAACTCCCGAGAAAATTAGTAATTTTTTGTGTCTAAAAGTCAAATTTTTAGAGGCTAAGGGTTAAAATTTTGTGGCAAAAACTCAGATTTTGGGGTAAAAACTTAACTTATGGTGAAAAGTCAAAAGATAACTTTTTATAAAAGTCACATTTTGAGCTTTAAAGTCAGTTATGAGATACAAAGTCTATAAATTGAGAAACTAAAGTCAACATTTTTTAGACAAAAATTTCTCATTATGAGATAAAAGATCAAAATTTTGAGCTTTAAAGTCAGTTATGAGGTAAAAAGTCAATATATTGAGAAAGTAAGGTCAAAATTTTGAGCTTTAAAGTCAAAATTTCCAAATAGAAAAGAAATGTTTTGAATAAATTTATGGGTTAAGAAGCTACGTTGTCGTCCTTGAGTATCTTTTTGAGGTTTTTTGAATGGTCGCCTTTTCTTTTGTTCCCACATGGTGTCACTACCAAAGACTCCTGATCATTTTCTTTGTTAAAAACTTTTTATATTTTCTATGTTTATATAAAAAAGTTAGCTTTATAATTTTTTTCCCCTCACCATAAGGTCAAAGCTGAGATAAAAAGTCTAAATTCTTCTTTATTCAAAACAATATCTGACTGTGTTTCTTATTATTTTGACTTTCTAATGTCAAAATATTAACTTAATCATTACAAAATTTTGAGTTTTAATCTCGAAATTTTGACTTGATACGAAAAAAATTCTCATCAAAGTCAAGTATTCTTTTCTTTTTTTCTTATATAAAAGTGAAATGCTGGCTTAGTAAAGATTTTTTTTGCCAATATAAGGATGGTCACCTTTCCTTTTGTTCCCACATGGTGTCACTACCAAAGACTCCTGATAATTTTAAAGTTAAAAACTTTTTATATTTTCTGTTTATATAAAAAAGGCCAAAGTTTTGTCCTGACTGACCTGTCTCCACTCGTCGTTGACGTAGTCGCTGTTGATGGAGTCGGTGGAAACAGACGGCGTCAGGTCTTTGTCGGCGCGGTTCGTCCCCGGGCTGGACGGCGCCGTTCGTCTGGGACAGATCCCCAGGTCGCCCACCACGCTGTCCACTTTGAGGCGGTCGGAGAAATCCTGCAGGGAGCGGTTGTGGAAGCTGTCGCGTACCCCCAGGACTTTGGGGTAGGTGAGGGAGCAGCGGCGCTGGATGATCCTGTTGGACGCCCAGAAATCTTCCTCCAGGTCCGAGTCCACGGATCTGACCGACTGACTCATGCTCCTCTTCTTCGGAGGCCTCAGCGCTGAAATGTACTGAAACACGAGACGAGAAACTTCAGAGACTTTCACGGCGGCCGATCCGAACTGAAACAGAGAAACAGAAGCTTCGCTCTCTCACGTTGTGGCGGTCCACTCTGGCGAGCACGTTGAGGTCGGTGGTGTCGGAGATGCCGCCGTGAAGCACCAACACTTTCTGATCGATCACCGTCGCTAAAGGCAGCCAGCTGAAAATCTTCTGCAGCAGCTTCAAGATGCGTTTGCCGTACATCTGCACAGGACAAAGACTTTCAGCAACATCCTTCTAGAGCAGTGGTTCCCAACCTTTTCCAATTCAGGGCCCACTTTTAGAGCTCAAAAGTCTTGCGGCCCACCTCTGACCATATAATTATGGGGGCTGTATAGTGACTTGTTAGCGCTTGATTTGTAATAAAGACCCGAAAAGTAAGAAAAAAAATGTAATAAAATCCGAAATGTGATAACTGGTCAATGATGTAACAGATGCTGAGCCCAGAAGGTGACAGTCATTTGCCCACGATATAAGAACTTGTTAAATGTTGGGTCAGTGATTATAGTCTTGGGATATACAACATTTGTTTGATCAAATTTGAGGGTTTTGTTAAATTTGGGGTCATGTTACATGTTGGGCTTTAACTTGCCCTCTTCAAGGACTTTTCTTATATACAAACGTTTGAACATGTTGAATATCCTTACAAATGTAACCAAGTTTTAATATTTAAACATTATTCTGTACATTTGTATCTTAATATAGCTACCCTTCATTAAAATTCAGACTATTTTGAAAATGATTTGGCGGCCCACTTGCAATATCTTCGCGGCCCACCAGGGGGCCACGGACCACAGGTTGGGAATCACTGTTCTAGAGGCAGATTTAAGTCACGAGTCAGCTTTTTTTTTTATGGCATTCCCAGGTTTTTCTCAGTTGGTTCTACAGACCCATCCATCCATTTTCTTAACCGTCTATCCTGCTTTTCAGGGTCGCGGGTGGCTGGAGCCTATCCCAGCTGTCATTGGGTGAGAGGCGGGGTACACCCTGGATTGGTCGCCAGTCAATCACAGGGCTGACATAGAAACAAACAACCATTCACACGCACACACTCACACCTACAGGCAATTTAGAATAATCAATTAACCTAACGTGGGCATGTTTTTGGACTGTGGGAGGAAGCCGGAGTACCCGGAGAGAACTCACTCTCGCTACCCGCTGCGCCACCGTGCAACCCTGGTTCTACAGACCATTTAAATTAATTATAAGACAAAGCTGCACTGAGCGACTGGCTTTATTCAGACGCACCAACTTTAAAGTCAAAGTTTTGTCCTGAAACATTTGGGACGTCTGACGTTTCATGTGTTGAACTTTGACCCACTTTAACCTCGGTGACTCTCTAACTCAGAGGCCGTCACACTCTCCGCTTTAACGACCTCAAATCCTCTTAACGGCGTTTCACTGAGGAGGAAGCTCTGACCTCAACGAAGCTTCACAGGAAACGTGTGGGCGTAGATGAGACTGCGACTATTTTCAGTCACATTCATCGATGTTTTCTACTTTAACTACAGTGACCATTTTCTAATATACTGAAACCAATTTCTGCCTGTGAAATTTAATAACTGTGATGAGATTTTTTAAAAACATGTTAAGTCATGTTTTGAGATAAAAAAAGTCACAATTTCAACTTTTTTTCCTCATATTTTGACTGTTAATCTCAAAATATTGACCTTTTTCTGGTAGTTTTAACTTATAATTTCAAAATTTTGGCTTTGGAACACAAATTTTTTTACTTTTAATCTCACAATGTTGACATTTTTTTTCTCAGTATTTTGACTTTGATATCTCATGACTTTGACTTTTATCTCACAATTTCGACTTTTGGTCTCAAAATTTTTGTCTTTCTATCTACAAATTCTGACTTAAATTTCTCAAATTTTGACTTTTTTTATCTCAAAACCTTCCTCTAATCGCAAAATTTTTGTCTTTCTATCCCTGGGTTCCTAAATGAAATGTCTTAAAATTTGACCTTAATACCTCAAAATTTTGACTTTTTACACGTGATATTGTCTTTTTGTCTTCAAAATTTTCTCTTTTCTCCAAATGTTTGTCTTTGAATCTCTGAATTCTGACTTTAATTTCTCAAAACATTGACTTTCTAGCACATTATTATGCCATTATCTCAAAATTTGAATTTTTCTGGTAGCTTTTACTTTTTTTTCAAAATTTTGGCTTCGGGTCTCACCTTTTTTTAATTATTATTTCAAAATGTTTACTATTTATCTCTGAATTTTGATGCTAATATGTCATGACTCTGACTTTTAACACATTATTTTGACTATTCATCTCAAAATGTTGACTTTTCACTCATATTTTTTTTTTTACTTTTAGCTCCAAACTTTGATTTTATTCCAGAAGTTTGACTTTATATCTCAAAATGTTGACTTTTTTTCTCAAAACTGTGCTTAAAATTGGCTTTTTTTTTTTTTTTTTTAAATACTCAACACCAGTCACAACCAGGAGGAAAAGAGGGGAACTACCGTATTTCTACAGTTTGTCTGTTAAAGTGCATTTCTACTTCAGCCTTTTCTGTCACTCATACAAAAAGACGAGTTGTAGAACTGTACAACCACGTAGTCTTATTACGGTCATTGAGTCTCGTCGAAACTAAATAGTTTTTACAGTTACCAGACGTCTTTTTCGACTCTTTTGAACCCGTAAACCCCCTTAAAATATTTTAGGTGGACCTGTATTAACATGGTGGTTTTCGTCCTGTACACGTCCATTTTGTCTTCATTTCTGCCCTACAAAGGCAAAGGGCAGTAACTACACATTTGGTCAAAATTGAGTTAAGATGTAAAATGTACTTTGCAACATCCTGTTTATCATCTGACAAAGTTTCCTGTTTGAACCATGTACTGTTTTCGAGAAAAACAGATATCAAATTTGCAGTTACGACAAAATTCAGGTAAATACAAAGCCAGAGGGCAGTAACGTCACCTACTGCTGTCTGGCTTTGAACAGCAACGCTGTATCGTATTACAGTACAAAGACAGACAGCAGTAAGTGAATTTAACAAACACATATAAATATAAATTTTGCAAACAAATATGAGCAGCACTGTAACATTCTAAACAATTAGTCTGGAATTAGTTTGCTAACCGCTAACATACGTCAATCACAGTCAATCAAACAGAAATTCAGACAGACAGCCTACCTGTCTCCTTGGAGCCAATATTAATCACCTTATGTCCTGTTAATTACTTTAGTCTTATTGCAAGTTACAAATCATGATGTCCCTCTATGATAACAAGGGGTTAAGATTAATCAAAAGTACTGAAAAATGTACATCCATGCTGATCAAACTTTGGTTAATCAACACAGATTGGAAAATCATCACATCAGTTCCATCTCCAAACGATTTTTTGTGACAAAAAAGGAAAAAGAAAGTATTTGAGAGTGTCAGCATAATATGAAATTGAAGTGGAGTTATGTTGCTGCGGCTCTTACAGCAGCTGGGCTGTGAGAGCAGGGTTGCCATGTCAGTTTAAAAATCAATTTCTAAGGGTATGGGTTATCGTACTAGATAGACAGGATGGATAGATGGATGACAAGACAAACAAACAAGCACACAAATAAATAAATAAGTCATGTGATGTTATGCAGTAAGCTATTTATTTGATAGGAAAAAAATTACCTAAATTCAAGGTCATTTGATCTGCTTTACAGATGATTTTTAATGTTTTTGCAAAATTCAAATAAAATACTCTCCTTCATCCTGTTTTTTTATTCATTTATATATTCAAAATTGAGTAAAAGCAGTTTTGTTCTACAGGAAAAAGCAGAAAGGGGAAACAAATTAACAATTTTTCATAGTAGATACTGCTCCTTGGCTTTGTAATACCTGTAGAGCTTTTATACGTATTCCAACGGCAGAAGGCAGTATCTGCATTTTTGGGGTCATAGGTCACATTATAGTGATGGTTCTTGTAGATAAAGAAAAACCTTAAGAAAATACATCAAATGACTATAGTTACAATAATCTACCAACAACAGATTTCTCTGGCCAAACAAAAAACTTTAAAGGCCTTTTTCTCGGTTTCGCTGTTTGCGTAGTTACTGCTCTTTGGCTTTGTAGGGCNTACCTAAATTCAAGGTAATTTGATCTGCTTTACAGATGATTTTTAATGTTTTTGCAAAATTCAAATAAAATACTCTCCTTCATCCTGTTTTTTTATTCATTTATATATTCAAAATTGAGTAAAAGCAGTTTTGTTCTACAGGAAAAAGCAGAAAGGGGAAACAAATTAACAATTTTTCATAGTAGATACTGCTCCTTGGCTTTGTAATACCTGTAGAGCTTTTATACGTATTCCAACGGCAGAAGGCAGTTAGACGTAAAAACCCCAGTATCCAGTGTAATATCACTACCAAGAACATCTATTTCTTTTTGGAATTCTTTTATGTAGTTTACTGATATCAATGTTATTAGATGGTTGTTGTCTAAAGAGACCGGTTTGTTTTTTGAAATTTCCGGAAAAAGAGCCAAAGCGACAAACGCATCAATGACGAGAAACCGAAACATCCCGTCATTTGGTCACTCTACTTTAACCAGAGAGAAATAAAAAATAGAGAAAAGTGCTGTGACTCATGAACTCACCTTATATTTGGATAAAACCTCCTTGGTGAAGCCGTACCTTCAGCAGAGACAGAAACACCAGTTAGAGATGAATTTACCGGAAACATGAGGGTTAAAGAGGAATCCACGAGACGATGTTTCACCTCAGATTAACGATGTGATCCTCGTGGTTTCCTCTGTTCAGGAAGACGTCGCCGGGGTAGACGAGCAAAAACGCAAACAGGATGATGAGGATCTCGATGGAGTCTTTACCTCGGTCCACGAAGTCTCCGTTAAAGAGGTACGGATTCTCTGAGGATGGCATACCGTTCTATCAGAGACAAAAAAAAACAAAACAAAACAGCAAAATGAGGCTTCTTAGATCAGCTTTTCCACAAATCCCCAAATTAAAGGAACTTAGTGGTTTGATAGTAAAGAGAAAGAAGCTCAAACCTTGTAGAAAATCAGCAGCAGATCCTCCAGTTGTCCATGTAAATCACCTTCAATTAGAAATAAACTCAATTAAAACAACAACAGACTTTTGTTGTCGGACATTTCTGAATCTAAAACTCGACTGATTTCTCCTCCACTCACCACAGATGCAGATTTCTTTGCTGTGACAGGTGGCGATGCGGTTGATGTTCGGCAACGACCGGAAGTGTTTCCAAATCTCGAGGAGGAGCTGGAGGACGTAGCGCGAGTGCAACTGCTGCTGGGAAAAACATGAGTCAGCAAAAAGCAACAAACGTGCAAAGAAAGAGAGAGAGTTTGGTCACTGCTAAGGTTTAAAGTTGAGCTCATAGTGGTTGGGTGAAGCCAGTTATTAACAAACAAGTGAGTTTCTGAGCTCCTTGCATCTTTCATCCAGTGCTGCACTGACATTTCTGGATTCTGAGTCATGAGGAAAGAAAAATAATTGTCAAAGTTTCTGCAGGAAAAGTTCATCTAACTGTATAAAACAGGAAAGGGATATAAAAAGATATCCAAGGAACTGATGATGCCAACAAGTGAGTTTCTGAGCTCCTTGCACCTTTATCCACTGCTGCACTGACATTTCTGGATTCTGAGTCATGAGGAAAGAAAAATAATTGTCAAAGTTTCTGCAGGAAAAGTTAATCTAACTGTATAAAACAGGAAAGGGATATAAAAAGATATCCAAGGAACTGAGGATGCCAATAAGCAGAGTTCAAACTCTAATGAAGAAGTGGAAAATGAGGGAAACCACAGTCAGGTAGACCAACAAACATTTCAGCTACAACTGCCAGGAAAATTGTTAGGGATGCAAAGAAAAACCCTGGACTCCCTGAAAGAATGTGGTCTGGCCGTTTCAAGATGCACAAGAAGGAGGCACTTGAGGAAAAATGGGCTGCGTGGTTCAGGTCGCCAGAAGAAAGACATTTCTACGCGTACAATACGCCAAACAGCACAGAGGCAAACCTCAAACTTTATGAATGAGTTGAAATTTTGAGGTAAAAAGTCAAAAATTTGAGAAAAGTCAAAATTTAGTGTTTAAGTGTCAAATTTTTTTAGGTAAAATGTCAAAATTCTGAGATTATAAGTCAAAAATTTTGAGTAAGTAAAGTCTAAAAATTCTGAGATCATATATATATATATTTTTTTTAGATAAATAAGCCAAAATTCTGAGACAATTAAATCCTAAATCTGAGAAAAAAAACATTAAAATTCTGAGATAAAGGGTCAAAATCTTGAGAGAAGAAGTAAAAAAAATTTGAAATAAGTTGAATTTCTGAGGTAAAAGCTCAAAATTCTGGGGTAATGATGTTAATTTTTGAGATAAAAAGTCAAAATCCTGGGATGAAGAGTCAAAATTTTGATAAGTTAAAGTTTTGAGGGGAAGGATCAAATTTCTGGGATGATAAAGTCAAAATTTTGAGACAGAAAAGTTAAAAAATTTGATATAAGGGCCAAAATTCTTAGATAAAGAGTTGAAATTTTGACATTAAAAGTCAACACCCTGAGATAAAGGTTCAAAGTTTGGAGATAAGAAGTCAAATTTATGAGATAAAGAGTGAGAATTTTGAGATTAAAAGTCAAAATTCTTAGATAAAGAGTCAAAACTGGAACAAAGTCATTTGAAGTGATGAGAGCAAAAGTGAACTTTTTTGTCCACAACCATAAACATTGTTCCATTTGGAGAGGAGTCAACAAGGCCTATGATGAAAGGTCCACCATTCCTACTGTGAAACACGGAGGTGGATCACTGATGTTTTGGGGATGTGTGAGCTACAAAGGCTCAGGAAACTTGGTCCAAACTGATGAATGAAGGATGAATGCAGCATGTTATCAGAAAATACTGGAGGAAAATTTACACTCATCAGCCCAGAAGCTGCACATGAGACGTACTTGGACGTTCACACNTTTTTTTTTTTTTTAAATACTCAACACCAGTCACAACCAGGAGGAAAAGAGGGGAACTACCGTATTTCTACAGTTTGTCTGTTAAAGTGCATTTCTACTTCAGCCTTTTCTGTCAGAGTATGTTTTTCTGCTCAACATCTTGACATGTTGGTGCATCAGAATAATGCCAGTAACTCAGAGCAGCTTTGATTTATCAAAAATGTCAATGGTCTGCAGAAAAAGCTGAGAAAACTTGGGCATTTGGGGGAATTTTATAAAATCCACCTGGACATAATTGTACCACCAAAAGCAGGACATGTGCAGGTAAAACAGAAGATTTGGTCACTCTACTTTAACCAGAGAGAAATAAAAAATAGAGAAAAGTGCTGTGACTCATGAACTCACCTTATATTTGGATAAAACCTCCTTGGTGAAGCCGTACCTTCAGCAGAGACAGAAACACCAGTTAGAGATGAATTTACCGGAAACATGAGGGTTAAAGAGGAATCCACGAGACGATGTTTCACCTCAGATTAACGATGTGATCCTCGTGGTTTCCTCTGTTCAGGAAGACGTCGCCGGGGTAGACGAGCAGAAACGCAAACAGGATGATGAGGATCTCGATGGAGTCTTTACCTCGGTCCACGAAGTCTCCGTTAAAGAGGTACGGATTCTCTGAGGACGGCATACCGTTCTATCAGAGACAGAAAAAACAAAACAAAACAGCAAAATGAGGCTTCTTAGATCAGCTTTTCCACAAATCCCAAAATTAAAGGAACTTAGTGGTTTGATAATAAAGAGAGAGAAGCTCAAACCTTGTAGAAAATCAGCAGCAGATCCTCCAGTTGTCCATGTAAATCACCTTCAATGGGAAATAAACTCAATTAAAACAACAACAGACTTTCGTCGTCGGATATTTCTGAATCTAAAACTCGACTGATTTCTCCTCCACTCACCACAGATGCAGATTTCTTTGCTGTGACAGGTGGCGATGCGGTTGATGTTCGGCAACGACCGGAAGTGTTTCCAAATCTCGAGGAGGAGCTGGAGGACGTAGCGCGAGTGCAACTGCTGCTGGGAAAAACATGAGTCAGCAAAAAGCAACAAACGCACAAAGAAAAAGAGAGTTTGGTCACTGCTGGGGTTTAAAGTTGAGCTCATAGTGGTTGGGTGAAGCCAGTTATTAACAAACAAGTGAGTTTCTGAGCTCCTTGCATCTTTCATCCAGTGCTGCACTGACATTTCTGGATTCTGAGTCATGAGGAAAGATAAATAATTGTCAAAGTTTCTGCAGGAAAAGTTCATCTAACTGTATAAAACAGGAAAGGGATATAAAAAGATATCCAAGGAACTGATGATGCCAACAAGTGAGTTTCTGAGCTCCTTGCATCTTTCATCCAGTGCTGCACTGACATTTCTGGGTTCTGAGTCATGAGGAAAGAAAAATAATTGTCAAAGTTTCTGCAGGAAAAGTTAATCTAACTGTATAAAACAGGAAATGGATATAAAAAGATATCCAAGGAACTGAGGATGCCAATAAGCAGAGTTCAAATTCTAATGAAGAAGTGGAAAATAAGGGAAACCACGGTCAGGTAGACCAACAAACATTTCAGCTACAACTGCCAGGAAAATTGTTAGGGATGCAAAGAAAAACCCTGGACTCCCTTAAAGAATGTGGTCTGGCTGTTTCAAGATGCACAAGAAGGAGGCACTTGAGGAAAAATGGGCTGCGTGATCGAGTCGCCAGAAGAAAGACATTTCTACGCGTACACTACGCCAAACAGCACAGAGACAAACCTCAAAACTTCTGGAACAAAGTCGTTTGGAGTGATGAGAGCAAAAGTGAACTTTTTGTCCACAACCATAAACATTGTTCCATTTGGAGAGGAGTCAACAAGGCCTATGATGAAAGGTCCACCATTCCTACTGTGAAACACGGAGGTGGATCACTGATGTTTTGGGGATGTGTGAGCTACAAAGGCTCAGGAAACTTGGTCCAAACTGATGAATGAAGGATGAATGCAGCATGTTATCAGAAAATACTGGAGGAAAATTTACACTCATCAGCCCAGAAGCTGCACATGAGACGTACTTGGACGTTCACACATGACAATGATCCAAAACACAAGGACAAGTGGACCTGCCATTGGCTACAGCAGAAGAAAGTGAAGGTTCTGGAGTGGCCATCTCAGTCTGCTGACCTCAATATCATCTCAAACCTGCAGTTCATGCAAGACAGAGCAAGAATTTACAGGAACTGGAGGCTTTTTGCCAAGAAGAATGGTCAGTTTTACCATCTGAGAGAATCTTCCTCCTAGATATTTAGAGGTTTCTTTTTTTAATCCCCCGGATCAGAATAGATAAGTGAGGATGTTTGACCCTGTTCTTTTATCACACAGTCCTGTTACTATGGTTACTGAAAACCTCAGCTTTAGTCAAACAAGCTAATTATTTTTACAAATTTTATAGATGTTACTTTAACAAAAAGCAAAATAAAAGAGACAGAGTTTGAATTTAATACTTCTTGGACATTTTTTTGAGATTATGAATAATAACATAAAAACAACAACTTTTCTTTCACTCATTGTTAGTGGTTGTGTGAATCCATTTATCAACAAACAACTTTGATTTGGGGATGTGTGAGCTACAAAGGCTCAGGAAACTTGGTCAAAACTAACTGGCGAGGTAAAAACAGCATGTAATCAGAAAATACTGGAGGAAAATTTGCACTTTTCAGCCCAGAAGTTGCACATGTGACGAAACACAAGGCCAAGTGGACCTGCCGTTGGCTACAGCAGAAGAAAGTGAAGGTTCTGGAGTGGCCATCTCAGTCTCAAACCTGCAGTTCATGCAAGACAGACCAAGAATTTACAGGAACTGGAGGCTTTTTGCCAAGAAGAATGGTCAGTTTTACCATCTGAGAAAATAAAGACCCTCATCCACAACGAGCACAAAAGACTTCAAGCTGTCATTGATGTTAAAGGGGGAAATACACACTATTAAGAACTGGGGTGTGTAAACTTTTCATCAGGGTCATCTTGGAAGTTTCTGTTGTCATTATGATTTAGAAGGGTAAACACAGTTGTTTGTTAATAAATGTCTTCACTCAACCACAAACCATGAGTGAAAGTTTTAGTGTTATCATTTATATTCTCTGAAAAACGACCAAGAAATCATTAATTCTCCCGGGGTGTGAAGAAGATTCGGTGACTTGTGAGTGTTTTCTGACGTGTTTCTCACCTTTTTGTTCCTGAACGCCTCCACCAGCCCGACGGCCTGGTCCACCGTCAGCGGGAAAGTGAGGTGTGGTCCGGAGTAAATCTCTGGCACCTCGATGTTCTTGTAGCAGAAATATCTTTCCCACTCTGCGTCCAGACAAACCTCGTTCTCTCTGAAGATGTGTGAGATCAGATTTCCTGGAGGGAGAAGGTGAAGACGGTTCGTTTCATGTTTCCACTACGTAAAGTTCAGTGTTTGTCAGACGATGAAAATCTTACGTTCGTTGCTTGACGGTGTGAAATTGTCCATAAGGTAACCGAGGAAATTATAAAGCTGCACAGAAAGGAGACAAACAGTCAACATCCAATAAAAAGATTCTTAAAGGCAGTGACCATATTCTATATCTTTGACTCTAAATCTCAGAATTTTGACTTTTTATCTTACAATTAGGAAATTATACCTCAAAATGTCATGTTTATAATCTCAGAATTTTGAGCATTCACTACAAAATTTAGACTAATCTCAAAACTTTGACTCTTTATCTAAGCATTTTGACTTTTAATGTCAAAATTCTCACTCTTTATCTCAAAAATTTGACTTCTTATCTCCAAACTTTGAACCTTTATCTCAGGGTGTTGACTTTTAATGTCAAAATTTTAACTCTTTATCTAAGAATTTTGACCCTTAAATCAAATTTTTAAACTTTTCTGTCTCAAAATTTTGACTTTATCATCCCAGAAATTTGACTCTTCATCCCAGGATTTTGACTTTTTATCTCAAAAATTAACATCATTAACCCAGAATTTTGAGCTTTTCCTTCAGAAATTCAACTTATTTCAAATTTTTTTACTTCTTCTCTCAAGATTTTGACCCTTTATCTCAGAATTTTAATGTTTTTTTTCTCAGATTTAGGATTTAATTGTCTCAGAATTTTGGCTTATCTATCTAAAAAAAAAAAATTATGATCTCAGAATTTTTAGACTTTACTTACTCAAAATTTTGACTTATAATCTCAGAATTTTGACATTTTACCTAAAAAATTTACACCTAAACACTAAATTTTGACATTTCTCAAATTTTTGACTTTTTACCTCAAAATTTCAACTTATTCATAAAGTTTTGACACGTTTTTTCGCAAACTTTTACAGTACCTCAAATTTTTGAATTTTTTTATATCAAAATTTTGACTTTTATCTTGAAATTCAGACTTGAGTTTTCCAAAATTTTGAAGTATCTCAACTTTTTGGCTTTGTTACCTCAGAATTCTGACTTCAGTTTCTCAAAATATTGATTTTATTTGGCTCCATGCCTGGTGCATTCACAACATTTACAGGTTGGTGCATCAGAATAATGCCAGTGGCCCAGTGTAATACTTCATTATAAATGGATCAATGACAAAAAGAGGGTCTAAAAACTTATTTTTTAAAAGTTCTTTGAAAATGGATAAAAAACATATTTCTGAGAGAAGAATTATGTTTTCTAACAGATTTCAGTAGTTGACCAACATTTCAAAGTTTTTAGGTTCATTATTTTTTAGTATTTTTAATTTGAGCACCCAAAAATGTCAGGTGGCGCAACCAAATATATGAAAATATATTTATATGTTCCTGTTATTTTTTCTGTGTGAAATTATTGGCAAGTATCTCTCAAGTGTCTGTAGTGACTCATACATTTTCATTTTGTGTGTTTCATTTCTTTTATTTGTGAATAAGATAAATAATTTGATGTTAAAATAACATTTCACATTATTACATTGGTTGTNCCACCTGACATGGAAATTGTTCCAGTCACCAATGAAGTGAAAAAACCTTTTTTATCAGTATTTCAGAGAAATCTACAAACTTTTCCACTTGGTCACAAATGTCATTTGGGCTCCTCTGGCTGATGCAGTTTCCTGTTTCCTGTTTTATTCTCTTCACTTTAAAATAAAAGTCTAATGTTACGGTTGCACCACCCTGACATTTGACAATATTACGGGACAAAAGTTTTTTAAATTTCTCAACAGCTTTAAAATTCTTTTTATTTGCAAAGAATGTTTCATTTAAAAAGGTTCAAGCATAAAATAATGCCACTGTATTTTTAATTTCCATTTACGATAACTGACATTCAATTTTTAGAGTTTAATTACTGTGGATACTTGTCAGGACGGTTGCACCACCTGACATTTTGGGGGTTTGAGGAACCAAAACACAAAAAAACATGTTATATTTTAATAGTTTAAAGATGTGTTCAAATAACACAGGTTTCATAGAATAAAGAAATACATGTGATGAAATACTCAATTCATGATGGAAGGAAATATTGCACTCAGACACAAAAAAAGGGACGTCATGTCATTGACCCAAATATCAATGGTTGTCTTTTCTTTAGGTGGTTTCTCACCTTTATTTGCGCCTGCTCTCCGGAGTATTCGATGGACTGGAAGATGTGCCAGGTGTACCGCCGTCTCATCTCGGTGCGGGCGACATATTGGCGGTACCATCGCTGAATCAGGACGGCGGCTCTGATAGCTGAAGCACAACGCAGGTGATGGAAGCTCTAACTACTGTTTCTACGGTCAGTCACACAACATCAACATTAACCCTATTTTTTCATTTAAAGCTCCTGTGAGGAACGTTTCATTAGTTTCTTTTTTGGCGCCCCCTTGTGGGTGAAGAATGTAGAAGGAAAATTAACACGCATGAATGAACATTATCTTAAAGAAATCCTCACAGGAGCTTTAAGTTTGCTTAATGTCACATATTAAAACAGAGGCATTTTCATTTTCAGCTACTTTATGTCAACACATCTGCAGAACAATTCAAGACACAGACACTTTTTTTAAGACACAGAATTCTGCAAAATTAAATCAACACATGTATTTAAGTTTGCTTACAAAGTTTAAGAGAGGTTTCATGAGCTAGGAAGAAATCCAAAGTCAAGTTAAGAAAATGCATTTTTGTTTCACATCCATATAAAGTGTAATATAATAATAAATAACACAATATAAAATATACTAGAGCAGTGATTCCCAAACTTTTCTAACTCAGGGCCCACTTTAAAGTCCCAAAAATAAAGAAAAAATCTAATAAAAACAGTGTAATAAAAGCCAAAATGTAATAACTGGTCAATAATGTAGAAGAAGCTGAGCCCAAAATGTAGTTATTGCATTTCAGGTCATTATATATTTGGCTCTGAAATGACTTTTTTCTATGTATAAATATGTGAATATTTCTGATATCCTTTAAAACATAACAGAGTTTTAACCTTTTGAACATAATTCTATATATTTGTATTTTTATATATTCAACCCTTGGAAAAAAATCATATTATTTGGAAATAACTTGGTGCGGTTTCACAGGTTGGGAATCACTGCACTAGATTGCACTAAAAAATCTGTCTTCAAGTAGTGAGTTTAAAGAGGGGGTATTCTGCATTCACATATTCAAAATATGGATATATATAGTAAACATGCTGCATTTCCATAATAAATGTGCAGATTATTAGAATCTCTAAACCCCCAAATCTGTCTATAAACTCATCAAAACACTCTAATCTAATAATTGCAAAAAAAAAAAATTCACAATATCTCCTTCAGATTTGCTTCATGACACCTTTGGCGGACCTCAAACACCAAGGCCGGCCCATTCGGCCTCCATAAGGCTGACCAATCAGAGTGAAGCTAAAACAAAGCTCAAATAAGAGTTTTCCAAAACACCAGTGTGAGTAAAATAACAACTTAAAAAAAGATTTAAAAATCACAATACCCCCTCTTTAAGTTTCCCAACAACAACAACACAACATATAAAGTGAAGCAGGTGTAGCTTACTTGTGACGGCTTCATGCAGCAGGAAACAAACGACAGAAAAAAATCCAAAGTTGCAAAATACAGAGCGGCACAGAATTGTTTCAAAGCAAACAAGAAATAATCAATGTAACCACAAATTAGAGCTGAACAATATGAAACAATAATCTAACTGCAGTGACTTTTCCCTGCGTTGCAGATTATTTTTAGTTTCCTTATCTTATGTGTTGTTGATGTCATGTATCATTACTGCATTGAAGGGGATATATTATTAATTTTGTTCCGTTTTCAATCAGAAAAATACAAACATAAGGGGGAAAAGAAAGATTTTTGTAAACATAAAAAAAGGGAAACAAAATTAAACCAGGAAAATTCACAAAAGAAACTGTGTTGGCGTATACGGGTACTTCTCAAAACTTATATATTATTATGAAAAAGTTAAATATTTTCGGTCACTCATTTCAGAAAGTGACAGAGGTGTCGTCACGTTCTTGGGTTTTCCTCCAATTTTACCCATTGACGCTACTTTTCACTCAATTTTTGCTGCTTTTTAACCATTTTTCCATCTCAAACTTGTTGTTATTTCTACTTCTTGCTTTTTTTCCCACTTTTTACCAATTCGGTTAATTTTTTTTTTTAAAGATTATCATGAAAAAGTTTGATATTTTTTGTCACTCATTCCAGAAACCAAAACCTAGGTCTCATATTGACTCATTATACACAGAGTGAATTATTTCAAGCCTTTATTTCTTGAAATGTTGATGATTAAAGCTTAAAGATAATGAAAACATAAAATTTAGTGTCTTGGAAAATAAGAATATTACATAAGATTGATGAAAAAGCAAATTTAAACAGAAATTTTCTCCAATTTCTGTCTCTTTTCACCCATTTTTGCTGCTTTTCGACCATTTTGCCACCTAAAACTTATTTCTATTGCTACTTCTTGCTGTTTTTGCCACTTTTTACCACTTATATTGTTTCTCTTGCAGTTGTAGTTTTTAACAATTTGGCTCTTTTGTTAACCCTGCTATTGTCTTCAGATTTATTCATCTTGCTGAAATAGTACAACGTGAAAACTTTCGTCCAATTTTTGATGTTTCCAATATAATCACATATATTTAGCAATTACTTTTGTGATATATGGTATGATAGACCTTATTTTTGTAAAAGTATACCTCTTCTTTGAGTAGAAAAAAGCAAAAATTCAGATTTCTTTTGCACTAAGATCATTTTTCAGAGGTGCATAAATTGATGAATTATCAAAGTGATGACAGGATATCATTTAAATTTCTTAAATGGCAGGAAGATATCATAAAGTCATAACTAATTTTGCATGTAAACACCTAAGTGTGGAACCATTTGTGTAATTTTCAATCAATTCTATGAAAGAAAACCAACATTAAGACGAAATACTTTTTGAAATTGGGTCAAATTGGGTTAAGAAGGGTTGAGTTAAGAGTTTTAGAGCATGAAATATCAACTGCAGAAAAACAAACTCTGGCTGATTTAAAGGAACACTGCGCTTTCTATGAGGAAAATGTTGTAGAAGGTCATATTGGGATTTAATGTAAATTTCCCAGGTCTTTTTAAAATGACACTAAAGAGACACAGAGGTGTGTTTGTGTCCGTTTGGAGGATCATTACCTTTCCTGGAGTGTTTGTGGAACGGGTCAGACTTTGTGACGCCACATCCCATGACTGTTCCTGTGTCAGAAAGCCACAAATAATCATCAAATTAGTCTTTATCCGTCACAAAAAGTACCTCTGTCGGCTGGATTAAATGCATGGATTGGACTCTGCTTGTGTAAGAATCCTAAAAAACAGTTCTTCCTGCAGTTTTTACATAATTCTTCCGCAGTCTTAACCTCAAAGGCATCTGGTTGTTCTCAGGCCGGAAAGTTAAGCGTGTGTCGGTAGAGCTGAAGCCACAGGACGTTCGACTTTGTGCCCTTTTAATCTCGTTACCTGCTGGTTCTCTACTAACCTCTGCCATTGGCCTCAATCCTGCAGCGGGAGACTGTTTTTGGTCTGTATTCTACGAAGGCTTAAATAAAGCAATGAATAAAGAGGAGGACTCGAATGTCTTTACTTCCTGGAGTGAGAGTGTCTTCTTTTCTGGGATTTAGGCAAACAAAAAAAGCTTAAATTCCTCTGTACAATTAAAAAACTTTATCATGTGAAGCAGTGGGGTGAGTTCATCTAACAAGGTCTGAAAGGAAAATCATGACAGAGATTTACTTTAGGTTAACCTGGAACCAAAATAAACACACACTCAGACAAAATCTGAATTATTAGATTGAAAAAAAGATGTAATTACGGATTCATTTGGTCTCACAAGCTGTTATCCAACACTTCCTGACACATCTTTAACAAGATTTTAAAAACCAGTCATTCACTTACGTGGTCACCTCCTCTTCCAAATCACCACTTCCCAAGTTGTCAGGTGGTCACGTCTCAGTTTCTGCGCGTTTTCAAACAGCCATTTGCTTTGTTGCATCCTCCACCAATCCTCCAGGATCAGGTCACAGGTCGTCAATCAGACTCTTCATGGACGGTGGATGAATGTCAGCAGCTCCCAGTGAGTCGACACACATGTACCTCATGTACCGTGCGTCCATGTGGCTCCTTCACTGACTGTGCTGAAGCTGGTTTAGTCTTTAGTCCCTCTGTGTGATCGCATAATCAAGGCACCAAGCCACAAGTGGATTACTTGAGCTAATGACTTGATGCGACCAGACTGGTCTTTATATAGGATGATGGCAAAGTGCAGACGTAAAACGTAGCTGGCAGGAGGGAAAGCTGGCATCACTTCTGCGTCTTGTTGTGAGGAGTTATTTTTGATTATATGAGCTTTTTTTAGGGTCCAGGATTAGGGGCACATGTGCAACCAGGTGTGTTTGCAAAGAAGACACAAGCACATCCACCTTCAGCACTAAACAGGAAATTAAGACCCATTTATGCAGACGTGAAGCTCCTCCAATTTTACTTTATGGAAATAGCTTAAATGGAAATAGTAGCTTCATAAACCAAACATTCATAACACTCCTTTGTGTTAAAAGCGAACATTTTCCATAACAAAAAACAAAAATAATGTATAGAGGCCCATTTTCCGCTGATTAAAACATACAAATAAGGAAAGTAGCTCCCTGTATTGAGTGCGAATTTTCAAATGAGAAGTCAAAATAATGAGATAAAATGTCAGATTTGCGACTTTTCTCAAAATTTCGGCTTTTGATTACTTACTTGTATTAACTTTTTTTCCTCACAATTTTGACGTTTTGTTCAAATTTCCCATTCTCGCTGATTAAACATTTAAATAAGGAAAGTGGCTCCATTTATTGAGTGCAAAATTGGAAGTGAAATGTCAAATTAATGAGATAAAACGTCAGTTGTGCGACTTATCTCAAAATGTTGGCTTTAAATGAACTTTTTACTGACAGTGTTGGCTTACTTATCTCAAAATTGTTGTCTCAATTTTCAAGATTTCACTCAAGTTCCATAATTTTGACTTTAATTAAAAGTCAAAAGACAATTTTGACTTGTCCTAAGATTTTGAATTTTCAGGGATATCAGCAAATATTATACTCCAGCGTTAGAAATGTCATTTTGATAAAAAAACTTGCACATAGCCTACAGGTAGATCAACCAATACAGAAACATAATAAAATTCATGTTTACGTTACACCCAAACTGATAGGTTTTTTTTCTTTTCTTATATTTTATTTCATTTTATTGTAAATTTGATGTCTAGAAAAATCTTCAAAACTCAATAAATATAACATTTAAAAATACTGATCATTTTTAGCATCAATCGCATCACGTTTGTAAGGATGTATCAATATTTTAGATTCAATCAGCCCACCACTATTAAATAAATTACTTTTTTTGGTTAAGTGAGGTTCTCACTGTGAACTGAGTTTTAAAATCTAGTAAAAACAACAATAAAACAACTTTTTAAAGAAAGGAACCTAGTTAGCTAGCGAAAAATACTTTTTGCTGACTCATTCATTTTCATAGCTTTGCCTTTGTAACAAAAATTAATATGATAACAAATTAAATTGAATATTGCACATAATTAACAGTGTTGTGATTATTATTTTAAGTGTTATTCCCCGTGTGAATGGTTTTATTTACGTTTTCACACATAAAATAGTTCTAGCTATATCACTTTTGTATGGATGTATCAATATTTAAGATCAATCAGCCCACCACTATTAAATAAATTACTTTTTTTGGTTGAGTGAGGTTCTCACTTTGAACTGAGTTTTAAAATCTAGTAAAAACAACAATAAAACAACTTTTTAAAGAAAGGAACCTAGTTAGCTAGCGAAAAATATTTTTTGCTGACTCATTCATTTTCATAGCTTTGCCTTTATATCAGAAATCAACTTGATAACAGTTTAAAGTAAATATTGCACATATTTAACAGTGTTGTGATTATTATTTTAAGCATTATTCCCCGTGTGAATGGTTTTATTTACGTTTTCACACATAAAATAGTTCTAGCTAGCTTGTTTTAGTTTTAACGGTTGACAATAACGGTCAGCTTACGTCATAATTTTACGTTTAAATGCATATTTTGGGGCACAGTTTTTGGAGATTTATGGTGTTTCTGAACGAGTTATTAATTCTTCTTATATGAGCGGTCAGAAATTCCTCTAAAATATATTTATATATAACCCACAACGTTTACCAACCGTTACTTGCTAAATAAACACTCCTGAACCGTAACGCTCTTGAACGCCTCATTCATCCGCCGTTTAAACGTGTGGCGGATGTAGATGGCGAAGGTGAGTTACCCAACACTGCACGTCCGTATGTTTACATGTAAAATATGGGTGATTTTCCTTATAAATACAGCAAAAAAAAAATCCAACAATTTTTCCTACATATTATCAAAATTTAAAAAAAAAATGGATATCTTTGAGTGGCGGGAAAAGATAAGATAGTCTGTTCCTGTCACTGTTAGATCACAGTACTGAGGGTTGTTTAATGTCAACATGTTAGTTGTTGTCCACTGACCTGACTGGTTAACACGTTACCTACTTTAAACTAATCCCATCTAGTGTCACAGTCCGGACATGAGTCTAATTTTAGGAAGGTTACGATGCTGAATGACGAAACAGAAAGTTAAATAAAGCTCCTCACAGGACTTGGTCAAAGAGTGTCTCATCTTCAAGCTCATCTTTAATAGAAGGTTTTTTGTTTTCATATACAATAATACGACACCATTTGATCTTAAACCACCAGATTATTTAAATTATTTTACAATAAAAACAGCCTGAGCCTAAAAGAGAGATAAAATTACTTCCTTCACTAGATGAATGTCACATAACACATCTCTCTTTAGGTAAGCAGGGGCGGATCTACCGGGTGGGCAAAGGGTGGCAGCTGCCCCCCCCCCCCCCAAAAAAAAAAAATCAAAAACAAAGGCTGTTTTCCAAACCGCCTACTACATACTACCTACTACTTTCACATGTAGTCTGACTGTTTTGTTGGACCTGTTAAGTCGTATACTACTCTAGATTTCTGTTTCAGGAAGTGGAGCTGATGGTTTTTTTTTTCTAATGTTTAACTTTATCATAAATAAACCATGAGTACATTTGGCATTTCAGTCATTAATTCACCATATCAATCTGTGGTGAAGTTACAGGAGCAATAAAAGTAGATAAGTTAAATTCGATGTCAATGAGATACAAAGGAAAATGAATAAATGAAATTAAGCATGTGAAGGAAGTTGTAATTTTTTTTGAGATTTCTTATGTTTTTTTCATTATTTTTAGTGGTTCAAGGAACAATTTTGATTCATTTAGAAAAACAACAAATTCAGGGAGAGATAAGAGTCCCGATTTTATCACATTTGTAAAGGTATAGAAGTTTATTACAGCAAAATCGCCATATTTGATTTTTTTATCTTGCACCAAAAGTTATCGTGTATTGAAAATAAATCTGAAACCAACTCACTTTTTATTTTTACAGCTGGTGGAAAAACTGCGTCCTCATTACCCACGTAGGCTGTTAGTTGAAAAAAAAAAAGTGATAAATGATTTATGGGCTTTTATGAATTTGGTAAAAGTAAACAGCTCTTTCATGATGAAGTGAGCAGATTTACCGCTGTTTCTGTCCTGTCACTTCACTTTTATCTCTGGGACCGTTTCACATTTTTGTTGTTGTAGTTGAGCTGATTTATTCCAGTAAGTGTCAGTGATTCACCTCAACCTGAGCGCCCCCAAACTGACAAACGGCATTAGCGCCGTGCATTGTGGGAAACAGTACGCCAGGTAGACTGGTCCGTTACAGACTGAGAAATTTTCTCGGATCAGTAGGAACATCCGGGAACTTGTAGTTTACTACAGATCTCGCAAGTTTTCGCATACTGATACTACAAACTGAATTTCAGCCAAAGTAGTAGGCATCGCTAGTGTAGTAGGAGGTTTGGAAAACAGCCAAAGCCTTGCCACCCCTGTTACCACCCCAGTTATTAAGATTTAATTTAAAGAAATTGGACACATCTACGAATAACCAACTGTGGTTATCAAAATAGGTGGTCATTAAATAATCAAAATAATCCTCCTTTTTCTTTAGATTCAAAGGTTTTTATTGTCAATTTTCTGTACAAATGAGGACATATTAAAAAATTGAAGTACTGTTTCTCTCCTCCAATGGTATCAATTAAAAAAAACAACTACAAGTTTATAACAAAAAATGTAAGAATAAATTTGTTTTGAATTTTTAAATGAAAATGTAAGGAAATAAGGGAAATAAAGTGTAGAAATGAGAAACAGTACAAGATACATGGTGCAGCAGATTTGAGAAAAGTATCTCTCACTTAAATTCCTTGTAAGTTCGGTTAAACCTTTGTATTTATTTATTTTTCTTAAGAAAAATGTATTCATGTTTTTATTTTTTCCACATTGGCCGACAGACATCGTTTCCCCTACATATCTAATACAATTTAAGTTTTCTTAAAGATGAGCTTTGATTTGTATTCTAACAATAGAGAATTGGGTGACATGAGAAAAAGCAGTTCATTAAAATGTGGTAAGAGATTAAAGTTGTATTATCTTGAGGTTAAATTTTTCACATAAGGAGAAAAATCAAAAGTTTAAGCAATAGTTTGCTATTTTTAAGGGACTGATCACTCAACTTTGAGAAACGTGGCACCACAATGTCTTTTAAATCAGGATTCTGAATTTCCAGTGCATAAAATTGAGTCTGTTAAAAAGACAGGCAGCTAAAAACATTTAAAGTCTATTTGAATGGGCTTGAAACTGCAGTTCATTAAACGTCCACCAGGGGCTGGCTGCAGAAATGCAAGAAAACTGCATACACACCCATTCAAAAGCAAAAAAATTCACAGCCTGGTTTTACAACATTTTTGGTCTGAGTAGTTAAAGTTTCAAACTGTACGTGGGGTGATTTTTTTCATAACATCGAAGTTTTTCAGTTATTAAACTGTAGAATTTTGCCCATATAAGGGCGCGGCTGACTTGAGCGAAGGCCTTAAATTTTGGTGACAACATGTTATTCATACAGACAAGGCAGAGCTAGAGATAAAGATTTACTTTTCATGTAATTACATCTTAATTTCCCAAATCCCATAATATTACAGCTCTTTTCCACTAATCCTCCTCTGTGGTGTTCTCACTGACAGAAGAGAAACCAAAACCTGAAAGTTAGTGCCTTGTTTGAATGCATTTTAATAGTGCACTCTGGAATAAAAAACATATCCATGAAACTTGCTGAAATCAAGGAAAACAGTTTGAAGCATTGAAGAAGGACATTGAGCTTATTTTCTTTCCTCAATGCTTCTTTTTATCGTAACTTCTTCCTGGAAATACATATAACATTATTGTTGTATTTCCCAGAATAGCTTCCAGACCAACATTCTTTGAAAGTCAAACATTAATGCTGTTAAGTATTTTCAGAGGGCATCGAATCAACAAGCTTTTTATCGTCAATTACAGCAGAAATAATCCATTCAGTGTGGTTTGATTACCAAACCACTCTTTTGCTCTTAGTCATTTTTAAAATATTGTGTCATGTCTCTATTTCTAAATAATGGATCCTATTCACTGTTCTTTATTATGTGACAGGTATTAAAAATAACGAGGTGTCAGTTTAAGGAGATATACAACAACAGGTCAAATGTTTTTTGTTTTTTTGTTTCTGTGTGTGATTTAATCCAAACTTTAATAACATTAAGATCTGAAGACATCGAATTAAACTTACAGAATAAGCTTTTCTGCTTTTTTCTGCCATGTTAGGGATATTTTCTGATTAAATAAAACATAATTAGAGCATAAACAAGCATAAATATCTCGAAATAAGACATTTTTCTGGACTTTTAGAATTTAAGAAGACAAAAAACCTACAAAAGCAGCAAGAGTTTATTTCTCTCTATATATAAATATAAATTATTTATGCAAAAAAGTGAACTCTAAGCAAGTGTTTGTCTTATTTTTTAGTAAAAGTTGTCTTATTAGACTTCATGTGAGCCTGAAAAATCTGTCTTGTATTATATTAACTGTGTCATATCTTATATTAAAAGACAAAATAATGCCTGAATTGTTTAGAAAGACAAATGGGGAACTTTCTTGTTCATTTTCTCAATTTAAAAAAAAAATCATTAAATAAGCTGTTATTATGGAACTGTCAGCTGATTGTGTCTCATAATAAGACTGATTAGACAATTTTGTACCAGAAAATAAGTCACAAACTTTTGCCTTTGTTCAGTTTCCTGCAGAGTTAAATCGGTAGTCTGTGACTAATTATTGACTATTTACTGATCTTTATTAGGTCACAAGTATTAAAAAATTACCAGGGGTCAACTGAAGAAAATATAAAACAACAGATCAAAAGTCTCTTTTGTTTCTGTATGATTTAATACAAGCTTTAATAACATTAAGATCTGAAGACATTATCTTGAACTTACACAATGAGCTTTTCTGCTTCATTATATTTCTGAGTAAAAAAGTCACTACGGGAATATGAATGAACATCATAATAATCTTGAAATAAGACATTTTTCTGGACTTCTGGACTTGGAGAACAAAAATTACCAAATTGGAAAGGGTTTAGACGTATATATGACTTTAAATTGTGCACTTAAAATATCTAAAAGTGCACTTAAAAACCATCAATCTATGTAAATCAAACAATAAAAGGGGACCAAACATGGAGCCTTGGGGGACTCCAGAAAATGCTCCAGCACTTTTTTCATTCTAACATGTCAAATACACAGCCAAAAATGAAAAAAAAAAGAAATCTAAGCACATGTTTATGTCTTATTTCTAGTAAAAGTTGTCTTATTAGATTAATATGAACCGGAAAAATCTGTCTTTTATTAAATTAAATGTGTCTTATCTTAAATTATTTGACTAAATCCCCTGAATTTTTTATAAAAAATAAAAAAGAGAACGTTCATTACCATTTTCTCAATATTACTCATTTAATATCATTAAATAATGTATTTTTCTAGACCTGTCAGCTGATAGTGGCTCATAACAAGTCTGATTAGACAATTTTGTACGAGAAAATAAGTCACAAACATTTGCTCTTGTTCAGTTTCCTAAATCTCTATAAGTGCTTCTCTGAGATCTTTGATTAATTATTGACTATTTACTGATTTTTATCATGTGACAGGTTTTAAAAAACTACCAGGTGTCAATTTAAGGAGATATAAAACAAGAGAGTTTCTGTTTGATCTAATAAAAGCTATAATAACATTAAGCTCTGAAGACAACATCTTGAACTTACACAATGAGCTTTTCTGCTTCTTTATATTTCTGAGTAAAAAAGTCATTATGAGAATATGAATGAACATCATAATAACCTTGAAATAAGACATTTTTCTGGACTTGTAGAACAAAAAATACCAAATTGGGCAAGAGTTTATTTCAGTATAGAACTGAAAACCATCAATTTATGTGAATTAAACAATAAAAGAGGACCGGACATGGAGCCTTGGGGAACTCCAGAAAATGCTCCAGCATGTTTTTCATTCTTAAATGTTATATAGTTGAATACACAGCAAAAAAGTGAAATCTAAGCACTTGTTTAAGGCTCATTTTTGGTAAAAGTTGTCTTTTTAGACTTGATATGAGCCTGAAAAATCTGTCTTGTATTATATTAACTACAGTGGACACCTATTTAAAAGTTATTTACTTCTAAATTCAATGGTTCATGTGGTGGAAATTCATATTAACCTGTGTCAGGATATTTTTATTCTTCTTAGGGCCTGAAAAAATGATTTCAATTTTTTTTCCAAACATATGTATATTTTTAAAACAGTTATAGACAAACATTTGAGGGTAAAACAGCAAAATAACTTTAAATTATTCAGTGTTAAAATGGATGAAAGAGAGTTAAAATGTTTTGCAAAACATTAAAAAAAGAAAAAGAAAAGAAGTCAATCAAAAACAAAAAAAGTCATATTTACATTAAGTTCACACTGTTCTATGTTGAATGCTTAGTTAAAAATATTTGAAAAAAAATAGAAAACTTTGAGACAAATAAAAACCCTAAAGGGAAAAATCTTGACTCTGACTTTCATAATTCATGCATCAGAGGTTTAAATCTGTCTTATCTTAAATGCTTCTTTTTAATTATTATTAAATAAGCTGTTATTCTGGACCTTTGGCTCATAATAAATCTGATTAGACAAATTTGTACGAGAAAATAAGTCACAAACATTTGCTCTTGTTCAGTTTCCTGCTGTGTTAAATCTCTATAAGCGCCTGATTTTAATCTGTGACTAACTCTTGAACAAGGCTTGAGTGTAGCATGTATCTTCATCTTTAGCATGAAACCCGTCAGATGATTCATCTAAAGACCTCGGAGAAAGCGTCTTTATTGCACCGTGGAAATCACTTCTCCGCACTTTGACTTGCGTAAGAGAGAGGGAACTTCCCGGCTGTTGGTTAGTTCGCTGGTTCAGCTCCGTTCCCATTGATCAGCCCTCACTGAACGCTCTGTGTGTGGTGTGTGTGGTGTGTGTGTGCGCGCGTGGTGTGTGTGCGTGTGGTGTCAGAGTCTGAGGATGAAGATCGCCGTGCTGGGAGCCACTGGGCAGACCGGACAGTTTCTGGTCAACCAGGCGCTGCAGCAGGGTCACACGGTCACCGCCATCGTCAGGAACCCGGGGAAACTCACAGTGCATCATGACAACCTGAAGGTAAATCCACAAAGAGTGTGTGTGTGTGTGTGTGTGTGATAGCTCTATTTCTGCTCATTACATGGTGCGTTCAAAGTCCAGTCAGCGAAAAGTTTTACATGGTGAGCTTTTTATTGTCTGCATGATGTTAAACTTTAACTGGGTCTGTGAACAGTAGCTGCAAACAATCCTGTTATAAAATCAACAAAACTGATACCAATGTTGATTTTAATGCTGTAAAACTGCTAATGTTCTATACTTTTCTTTTGTAAACTGGATTGAAATACTCAAAACAACCATTTGTGCCTTAAAAACAACCAAATTTATCTCACTTATCTTTGTCACGAAGCTCTATAACAGTCACAATTGCTCGTAAATAATCTACCAATAGGAAAACACACTTAAGGCATCAGTTTCAACCTTTTTATGTGTTGAAATGCTGAGCACCAGCATTTGCTGAAAGGAAATGCAGACCCCCCCACCCCCCCTCCTGTTTGTTTTTTTTGATTTTCTTTTTATTGAAGCCATAGAAAAGTGTCATGAGTTACACAATAATCAAGAGATATGTTGATAGCAAGCATATAACATTCATCTGTAACAGTTTACAGCTTATATTTACTTGTTTACCTCTGTGGGCTTCTTTTTCTTTTTTATGGCTATTTACCAAGAATGAAGTTTATAAAGTAGTATCACCTATTAGCCAAATAAATTTTAGATACTAATCAAGACGGATAAATAAAGTGGATTTAAAAGGAGGAAAGTAGAAAATGAAAACAACAAAGATCAACAAAGTCAGGTCTCAAATATTTAATATAATACACCCAATTTGCACAGTGTGATCTGAACATTTCTAGCTTTAAATTTAAAGAGAAAGTTTCCGTTTCCATTCTGTAAATCTCTAAATCTCATGCCATTTTACTTCAAGAGAGATATAATTCAAAAACATGGTCCATTTTTAGGTTTTGATAACTTGAATATGATATTTTTCCGGACTTGTCAGGTCAATGTGGTATTAAAACATGAAAGACATGGTCAGTTGGTGTAACTTGTTAAATGTAAATTGGCATGACCAATGTTTGTCATACCGAAATCTGATATTGCCCAAAAGCATTTCTATGAATATGATTTTAGAAGTCTGCAACACTGTATACATAAAATTTGATTTAAACCAACTGACCCAAAACTAGTGAGAAAACATTGATGTCAAGGGTATACGGACTGCTTATTACAACAAAAACCCACATTATCAAGTTTAGAAATGAAGTATTTAAATTCACTCTGACATGATATTTCATTATAAATAACTTATTTTATGAGTTCACTTGCAAAACTTCTTGGTCGGTGAATTTTTTTTAATATTACTACTTATTAAATACTAACAATGTGATTACACCATTTGACAATTTAATGGGTCTGATTCTTTAATGGGTTAAAAGTGGTAGAAATGTCATATGGAATACTTTGACACTAACAGAAACACAAAATACATGTTTAACCCAACATCTAACATGTTTTTTTTAACAAGTGTAAAAAATGTCGTTTAAGTCCTGATATGACCCACATTTACCGAACTAGTCCAGGAAAATATCTTGCTTCAGGTTATTTAAAGACAAAGATGATGTCTGAATTGCTTGTAATGAGGAAAAAAATCTGCAAGTGAGGTAAGAAAAAAGTTTCTTGTATCAAGACATTACCCCAATGGGAGATTATTTCTTACTCATTACAAGTATTCAGATGTCATTTTGTCTTTGAATATCTTTAAAGTAGGCATTTTTCTGTACAAGTATGAAGACTAGAAAGACAATTCTGACTGAAAATAAGACAAAAACACTTGCTTACATTTCAGTTTTTGAAAGAAGTGATAGAAGATTTCCTCAGCTCCAGCTTTAGTTCACGACTTTAAGCGGTTTTTATTTGACATGCTCAACATTTTCAGATTTGTTTCACTGCTTTTTTGCATACTTGTTTCACATTTTCTTATCTATAACGAGTAAAGGTCGACATATTGATTCAAACGTGACTCTCCCTCCTGCACTAACACCTCCGTCCTCCATGCAGCTGCAGCTTTAAGGTGTAAATTAATCACCAACCATCACCTCTCGCTCCTCTGCGTCATGTTTCAGACCTAAACTCGCTCCTTTCTGTCTCATATCGTGCGTCATGATTCAGGAAACTAGNAGAAGTGATAGAAGATTTCCTCAGCTCCAGCTTTAGTTCACGACTTTAAGCGGTTTTTATTTGACATGCTCAACATTTTCAGATTTGTTTCACTGCTTTTTTGCATACTTGTTTCACATTTTCTTATCTATAACGAGTAAAGGTCGACATATTGATTCAAACGTGACTCTCCCTCCTGCACTAACACCTCCCAGGAGGTACGTCGACGTCGAAATTCCACATTTAATTAGTGGTTGGTAGTGGAGAGCGAGGAGACGCAGTACAAAGTCTGGATTTGAGCGAGGAAAGACAGAGTATAGCACGCAGTACTAAGTCCTTTGATCGCCGCACAAGAAGCAACGCAAGACGAAAACACACCAAACAGAGAATTTTCGTTATTTGCTCTTTTGACGAACCTTCACGGTGAATTTAGAAGATGCCTCAGGAGCTACTCCCCCTTAAACCCTCACTTGTAACTATTCCTCAAACCAACAGGACAATTGTAACTAACAATACAACAAAAACATTTGTTTAGATTTCAGTTTTTGTGGTGTATTTATCGTTTAAGAATGAAAAAGCATTTTTTGGAGTTCCCCAAGGCTCTATATCTGGTCCTCTTGGTTTTTCTTTGAAATAAATCAGCAGGAAATAAGTGTTTTTAAAATGGACTGTGGCACAACCAGCATGTGCGGCGCCCCATTTTATTAGATAAGGAAAAAGAGTACAAGAGGAAGGGAGAGGGGAAAAAAGCAAATATTACACGAGGCCCCTTGTGGGGTTGGGGTCTCAGTTTGGGATTATGAAAAGAAAAAAAAGGCACCTCAGCACATAAGCAACATAATTAACTATTACAACGACAAGTAATCAGTAATAACATTCTGGTTGTTTTCCTTTTTTTTATTACATGTCAAGCTTGTTGTTACATTTTGGCGCCCTCCTTTCTTCAGGATGACTCAGCTTCTTCTCCTCGTCTTGTTCCTCCAGGTGGTGGAGGCTGACATCTTTTCAGCCGACAGCCTGAAGCCTCACTTCAAGGGTCAGGATGTCATCATGTCCTGCCTCGGTTTCCCGGCCTCCTTCTTCTCGGCGGTGACGGGTTACACTCAGTCTGTCAAGTGTTTGATCGGCGCCATGAGAGAGGCTCGGGTCAGCAGGCTCATCACCATGACCTCCTGGTACACCGACCGTAAGTGCTGCAACCAATGACTGTATATAGAATGGACAGCGTGCTTCCGCCTGTCACCGTTCTACGATTTTGAAGCCAAAAAAACCCGTTTCTCTAGCCGCCATTGTGCAGCCAGAGTTTGCGCAGTACAGAATTTCCGGTGGAGCCAAGTAATAAAGAGAAATAAAAATATTTATTTCTTCTTCTTCAGAAGGTTTAGTCTCCTTTTGGCTCTTTCCAAAAGTTTCTTATATCCCCGATAAAAACTACTCACAAACGGCAGCTGTCAACAATCGTAAACGAAACTTATATCGCGGTTTTTAACGTCCAATAACTAATGAGAAACTAACTTCTCAGAAAAAAAAACACCTGAACACCATGCAGCCAGATGACATCGTCATACCACCTTAGCGTAAGGATGAGAGAAACGTTTCTACGAGGTATCGTAATTTTTTAAAGTTTTCCCGGCTCATATCTGGAATACATGGGGAGGCGGGGCTTATGACCTATACTGCAGCCAGACACCAGGGGGCGGGGCTTATGACCTATACTGCAGCCAGACACCAGGGGGCGGGGCATCTGCTGGAGGCTTCAGTTTGAGCCGAACGTCGTTACGTCCACTCATTATACAGTCTATGGTCTGTCTGTGACTTCCGGTACTTCTGGAGCCAGCCTCAAGCGGTCACTCGCGGTGTTACCTGTTGCGTACACATCAGCAGACTCTGCTTCTGTCCAAGGAAAATGTTCTCCATTAGGGGGCGATAAGGGGAAAATATGTCAGAATGTTTTTATAACAGGATCAGGATCTGGATTAAGTGTTTAAGTGTATTTTGAAAGCAACATTTTACATGTAAGGGTTTTTTTTTTTTGCCACTTCAACCCCAAATAAAACACAAACACACCTTGCTACAAAACTCAATCACGGCAAAAACTTCACAAATCAAGCAGTTACAATATGTGCACCACAGCGCCCCCTGTTGACTGAAAACTGCAGCCCCTCCATCCACTTTTACCTACAAACCTGAATCTTTTCGTGTATTACTATCATGCCAAGACCTACAAAAAAGTCTCTTATGACCACAGTGAACTCCAAACAGGAAATTTAGAAATTTAAGCCAAAAGTCGGATTTTGACAATTTATTGGGTACGTAATTAAACAAACTTGTCACACGTTTTGGGGTTTTTTTTTGGTCTTCTTCAAATTGGAAATCTGCATATTAGAGACTTTGACTATGAAAAGTTATGAAGCTATTCTTTATTAAGTTTTTTGGGGGGGGCTTTCATGCCTTTTATGGATCGAGGAGGACAGTGGATAGAGTAGGAAAGGGGGAGAGAGTGAGGAGTGACATGCGGGAAACAGGTCGGCTTTCCTAATCCACGTGAAAAGTTATTAAAAGATTTTTTCGTTACTAAATGGGCGTGACCAAAAAATGGCGATATTTTTTCACATTCTCTGATTTGCATGACATAGATCTTCACAAATATATACAATTTTATGGGAAAAAAACAGACAGGAAGTTCTGAAATTTCACCTCAAAGTTGGAATTTTCNAATTTTTTTGTGAATTCCTATCATGCCAAGACCTACAAAAAAGTCTCTTATGACCACAGTGAACTCCAAACAGGAAATTCAGAAATTTAAGCCAAAAGTCGGATTTTGATGATTTATTGGGTACGTAATTAAACAAACTTGTCACACGTTTCGGGGGGTTTTTTTGGTCATCTTCAAATTGGAAATCTGTATATTAGATACTTTCACTATGAAAAGTTGTGAAGTTAATCTTTATTAAGTTTTTTTGGGGGGGGCTTTTCATGCCTTTAATGGATTGAGGAGGACAGTGGATAGAGTAGGAAAGGGGGAGAGAGTGAGGAGTGACATGCGGGAAACAGGTCGGCTTTCCTAATCCACGTGAAAAGTTATTAAAAGATTTTTTCGTTACTAAATGGGCGTGACCAAAAAATGGCGATATTTTTTCACATTCTCTGATTTGCATGACATAGATCTTCACAAATATATACAATTTTATGGGAAAAAAACAGACAGGAAGTTCTGAAATTTCACCTCAAAGTTGGAATTTTCCTTCTCGCAGAATACTTACTGGAACAAACTTGTCGAACACAGTTTGGTGGATCATCTTCAAATTGGATATGTGTGTATACTTGACACATTCACTATATAAATGTATAAAAGAATTTTATTTATGTTAATGGTCGTGGCTAGGAGAGGCGTCCAGAGTTGGCAATATTTAAGCCAATATGCAAACCCCAATAAATCTTATGTAAAATGTTAAATCTGGACCAAAATGCACATTCATGCTCAGTGTCACAGCCTGAGTTTATATATATATCAACATGAAAATAAGTCACATGCTGCAGTCAGGACATGCTCCAATAAGCGCATGATGAGGGCCCGCTTATCGCCACTTGGGCTTTAATTCTGACTTTGTCTTTCTCACGCTTTTTTCTTGTCTTTTCTTCTCCATTTCATAACTTCCTTGGGTCCTCTGATGTGGTTTTGCAACATTTTCTTTGAAAACATTATTCAGAAGATGATTCATTTCAGTGCCGTGATTAATAAATCATTGGATGAATGCAAGGCCTTGTCTGGAAATGGACCTCGGGAAAATAATTACATCTTTAATTTCTGTTTCCAAATGTCAGACCTCAAGCTCCACTTAAAATGTTGTGAAAGAAACAGTGACTTTTTTTTTTGTCCAGGATCTGTGTGATACTTCTTTCAACTGTGGAAAAATTATAGCTACAGAGTTCAAAGGGAGCTGTGTTGATAATTTTCTATCTTTTGAAGACGTTATCTGAAAACAGGCAGAGAAAATCATACTTTCATCTTTATCTGTTAGAAAGATCTTAACTTAGAAATCCTCCTCAACAGCTATTAACTCACAATCTGATGTGGTTCAATGACCCAGAAACTAAATTTCAGTGACTATCGTTGGTGAAATATCCAAACCAAGAAACACATTTTTGAGAATTAACAACGACAAATACGCTTCTCTCTTCTCAGCTTGCACAAATTCACTTTGTTTATTCCAGCTTCAGATTATCATCTAACTGCTTATGTGAAGTTTTGTGTTCTGTTTTTAATGAAAGTTAAATAAACGTGGGGGATTTCTCCTTTTTTTTTTTCCCAGCTAACTCCGGAGGACAGTCGTCTTATTTCATCCGCTTCCTCCTGCTGCCGATGATTCGAAGCGTCCTCACCAACATGTACGAGATGGAGCAGTTTCTGCAGAAGACTGACGACATCAACTGGACCGTAGTTCGCCCCCCTGGTCTAAAAAACCTGCCAGCCTCAGGTAAAAGAGAGAAAGTCAGTTCAGATTAACCCCGTACACTCCACCCAATTCTGGCCTTTACACCACGCTATGTGTCAGAGTTTATAACTGAAGAATCACAAAGTCAAAACTCATCAGTGACACCTCATTTGAAAGATTAAAGTCTCCAGTTTTAGAAAATATTGTGTTTTTAAAACACAAACATAAAACATCCACCACATCACTTCTACACTTTGTTATACACATCTGGGTGAAATTTGAGCTTTTTAGGTAAAACCTTGTAGGAGTTAAAGAGTTTTTAGTCTCAGGTGAGCAAACACCAGCAGGTGCATCCTCATTTACCACAGTCTAGTTTGACGACTTCGCTCGAACAAAACCAGCTGTATTAGCGCTCAGTGTCCTCTTTGTAGTCAACTTTGTTCTCTCTGTGAAAAAATGTTGAAAAAATTGTGAAATTATAGCTCCCAGTCACAGATTGTACCACTCCTGTTGGGCACATGAATATGAATGATTAGCAAAAAAAATCATATTTTTGGTAGTCTAATTAGCTACGGTAGGCTTTGTGTGAACAGTAAGGCTATTGGTTACAGTATGTGTGATTTTCAGGACTGATAACTGATGGGCTTTACGCAGCATCAGCTAAAGCTACTGGCCGGTCAAGCAGAGAGCACTTATTGTATAAATCAGGCTCTCCTGGCATCAAATCTCACATTCACATTGAGGAGGAAATGCTCTAAGACTGTGAAGCTGCTGTTATTAATGAGAACGGACACGACAGACAGACAAACAACGGACTTTACAGGAGAAATTTCACCACTTGGAATAATTTGATGAAACATCACTTTTGATATGTTTGAACTCTGGATTCCTCTGGTGGAAAGGAGAGTGAATATTCAGGGTACGGGCGTCAGGATGTGACGTAATGACCCCAAACAGGTTGGACGTCCTAGGTGTTGTAGTCGCCATCTGAGTGATTCTTTCACAAATTGTGTTTTGTTGGTGAAGAAAACTGTAAAACAAACTTAGTGGTGGAACTAAGCTTTCCAATGTTTGATAAAGGCGTTATCGTTTATACTTTGATGATGTTAGAGGAATGGCAAACAAGGCACAGACGCCCCAGTGGAGAATAAGATATTAACCGTGGAGCTTCTTTTGCCTTAAGATCTGATTTGTCTCGGTTCAGGCTGATAAACACGCGCTCTCATTACCCTCAGAAGACTAAATGAGCTCATTTTCGAGTGAATGATCCTTGAAATTTTCAATGCTTTAAATGCCTCTGACTCCCTCTTTCTTTATGTCCCGTGCAGCTCAAGAGTTCCTGACACACGAGGGATATTTCGTGCCCGACGGCAGCGGAAACCCCGCAGGCAGCATGGTGGGCCGAGGGGACGTGGCTCGCTTCATGCTCTCTCTGCTCAACAGCAACGCCTGGGTGAAGAAGGGAGTCGCCATCACCACCAAATGAGAAAGAAGAGGAGGTGAAGATCCAGTTCACGTTACAAAAGCACTACATAATGAAGTCGTATAAAGCCTCAAAGATATTCCTGGTTTTTATATGGGTTAGAATCTTTAAGTTTCTTAATAGCATCCACAGTTTCACTTTTACTGCCTCATGTGCCATTTTCTTAGAATCAGAATCATAACTCGCTTTATTGCCAAGTTTCTTCAAGAAGCATACAAGGAATTTGACTTTGCCTTTAACTGTGCTCTCTTTGTTCAAAAACAAGTATGAATAAACATGAAACATCAAATATTAAAACTAATGTGGTATAAGGCAATGTTTCTCTACATATGTTGACAAAAACAGCCTTTTTAGAGCTAATGTAGGCACCAACTAAGAATTAGTACAATAAGCAGAATCAATAAAAACCAATTGATTCCCATCCTAAGTTGTCAAAGAGAAATGAAGTGACTCAGAGACTGAATCACAGAACTGTCCTTTGAAACTCCTTCACATTTTCCCAAAGCTGCAGCATTGAGTTCACAACTTATATCACTTTATACAGCATGAGTGAGCAAAAATCAAATTAAATAATCGTAAAACCTCTTTTCTATCAGTAAATATCTATCAGTGACAGCTGTTGATCAAATGTTCAGTAACTTATGAAGATTTAGGAGAGTAACACCGCTTTTTTTTTTTTTTTTTTTTTTAATCTAACCCAGGTGCTACTGCTGAGATTTTATTTTGAACCTCAACTAATGCAAAAATATCTTTGTGGTTAATTGCAACCGGAGTCGAGAAAGATCAAGCACTTTTTCAATCGAGTTAACTGGCCTTTTGATTGTCCAACCGATTACATCATGAAATAATAATGCTTTCTATAATTGTCTCTTATTAATATTTTGTATTTACTTTTTTTCACATGCTTTTGTCATTTTAAACTTTCATCAGTTAGTGTCAGCTTATTTCATTCAAGCAGTTGTAATGCCTAATTCAGCCACATGGTGGCAGTGATGTGCCATCTTAACAACAAACTGACACATACATGTCAAAGAATTAATGATTGTTTAAGGATAATAAAATAAAAATCATTGTTTTCACTCTTGCGTCCTGTAACCCGCTCTGTGCTGTATCGATTCTGTGAATTAAAATTACATTAATGAAACTAAACTGACTTTTTACTGTATTTGATTTCAATTAATCGTGATGGATGCATAAGTTTGAGCTTTCATTCTTGAGATGATATGAAATACTGGCCGCTGCAGGTCATTCATGTTGTTTGTAATGTATGTTATGGAGTTAAGGTGACACTTTGATGAGTTTTATTAGTCAAAGCTCGTAGCACAAGAAGACACTCCCAAAGCTGGATGGAGTTACAGCTGACTTATTAAGCAGGTCAAAGGTTAAAAGACTTGGTTTGACAAATACAGACAGTTTCTCACAACCTTTGAAGGTCAAGTTTGGTTTAATTTTCTTGGTGTGGAACTCACTGGGAAAGGTTGTGAGGCAACTAATGCTTTTATGTAATGTTTTCTAGGTCACCTGTCATCTCCTTAAAACTTTCACAAGAGCTTGAGAAAAATACCCTGAAAACTTTCACCTGAACTGACTGAAAGTTTTAAGGTCAAAGGTAACGTCAGACAGGTTTCCTTCCAGTCAGTCTTTTTCAGATTTGCTCAGCGATGACAGTTCTTGATGTCCCAGATGTTTCAGGCTGGATTTTATCAACATCAAACTTCATCAGATGTCAGAGAGCTTGTTGTGAACGCACAGCAAATAGCCCAACCCTGTTCAAACATGTGAACTACTTTAACAATGCTGCAGGATAAGATGCTTTTCACCTCTGGTTGAACTTGGAGTTTTAGCATCAAATGACCCACTAACTATCTGATAAAAAATAAAATAAAATAAAAAATTCTGAAATGAGAAGCATCACAACCACTTGTCCAAAGATGCATCTGATTTTACATCCCCGTGGAAAACAGCACAGAAGCACTGACATACGCAACATTAAAAATGAGAATTTCCAGTTATTGTAGGTAAAAACTGAGAGTAAATCAACTAAATCAGATGTTTCAAAGACCTTTCGCTGACAAGGTTACACCGCAAACATGAATTTAGACACTGGCAGATAACTTTTATTTGTTTTAAATGTTTGCTTTTAGCTGTTGCCTTTGACTTCTTGTGTATGTACTGTGTGTATGCCAAGTCCTGATGGCTATCAACTTTCAAAACTAGTCCTTCAACTATTGTATCTGTCATGGTGAAAAAGTTGTCTATCATTAAAGGATTAAACTGAATATTTCTCTTTTTCTCTTCATAAAATTGAAGCACCAATGAAAGCTCCATACAAAAAAATAAACTTTAAAAGATCCAAAAGTGCATCCAACTCTAATTTATCGCATTTACCTTTACAACATTGATCATAAAAGAAAAAAAGGCCAGAATAATCGTTTATTTTTGTTTACATAGGAACTAACTAATTTAAATTACTGGCTAAAACTATACAAGTTACTCGGCTGTTAAATCTTACAGCTAATGTTAGCACGCTAATTAGCGGCCTAGCAGGCTCAAACTGTCATTTAGAGATTTCATTAACACGCTAACTAGACTAGCATGCTTACACAGGCTCTCTAGCTGATATTATTTGCACGCTAACCATAGACATACATAGAGTTATTAACTATATACATATACTATCTCCATATAATGTCTATGACGCTAACTAGCGGCCTAGCAGGCTTATACAGGCCCATTAGCTATTTTTATTAGCACGCTAACTAGCGGCCTAGCAGGCTTATACAGGCCCATTAGCCATTTTTATTAGCACGCTAACTAGCGGCCTAGCAGGCTTATACAGGCCCATTAGCCATTTTTATTAGCACGCTAACTAGCGGCCTAGCAGGCTTGAAGTCGTTTAATCGTTATTAAATTGCTAAAATCGCAAGTTACAACTGTCACAATTTACAACTGAAGCAGAATGGAAATATTTTATTCGTGGAAGCTTTGAAATATTCGTGAAAATGTTTTTTAAATTGTTGTATGGTCGCAATAATGTAATGATAATAGTTTCATTAGCAACGGGCTTAAAGCTAATCAACACAAATTAACACTACCTAATTTAGTCTAATAATCATGATTGATACACTTAAAAGTAAAGAACTCAGCAGCTTTTATTATAATTTTCGGTTAACTAGTGTGAAACAAGGCTGTAAATAGCCGTTTTAACTCGGGGGCCGAAGCTACATGCTAACATTTGCTTGCTAAGAAATGTCAAAGTTGTTTTTTTGCTCCCATTTTTTTTATAATGCAGTGCCATTTCAATAAATTCCTTTATGTTGTTCACACGTTGTTGAAATAAGACACAATATTCATCAATTTATCCTCATCACTCTGTTTTATTGACAATCATAGAACATCTGTCATAAAATAAACATGTTTTAACTGTACATGGAGAAGCACCACTTGTGCTTTGGAATTCCCACTTGTGTAACTTTGACTGCATTGATTTTTACCATCACATTTATTATCTCTTTGTATTAAACATATTCACACATTCCATGCAAATTTCTAAAGCAGTGTCTGAAGATTTGTCTGACGGAAATTATACTGCAAACACAACATGAGGCAGAAAACTGGCAATGAAAAATATTTCAAACAAAACTATTTCTTGCATGCACATGAGATATGTGCAATTCAACGCACACATTCTGCTTCTTTAAAAAGAAAATGCACATGAGGTTAAAAAGAGTTTAAATAAAGCTACATGAATTTAAATTCCCAGAATTTTTCCTTCAAAGCTGTAAATGACTACAAAATCCAGAGTTATCTATCCTGCATGTAGTGGATAATTCACCCGTTGATTCAATCATGTAAAATGGCAAGACATTGGCTCTGATTTGTATATTTTATTTACAAAATCTGTGGAGCTGCTGTGGAACATTTCACAGCTTAAATATTGATTTAGGGCAGACAACAGAAACTGGACATTAAAATATAGCAGCACAAACCTTTCTCTCATTAAATAAAACACAATCAGAATCAATTATTTTGTAAATTTGCACATACCAGTGAAAAATAACTATACATTTTTCAAAATGACATCAAAACAGTGTTTATAAACCTGCTGAGAACTTCCTGATCGTCGCCTCTTTAGTGCAGTTCATTTTACTGTTTTGCCACCTGATACATTTCGTCAATCTTCTCCTGGTACATTTTCACGACGATGGGCCTCCTCAGTTTCAACGTGGGACCTGCACGATCATAAAAGATGTTGTTTTAATCCAAGATAAAAGTAAAGATTGACACATTTATGATTATTTGTGGCCTTTGACACACATCAGAGATTGAATCAGACAGGAATGTTGTCTGGCATGTGAGCAACTCATCTGTCGATGATGACATGACCCAGATTAAAAAGTGTTTATACTTCACAGCCTGTTGAATACTTCCTGTAATCTCAATCACAGTGTTGTACGTCAACCTTTGCTCCAGTTTTAAGGGCCAAAAGTCATAGGAGCAGCTGAGGAGAAGTACCAACATCTGTGTATACTTCTTTTACTATGCTTTGTCCCCTGTTTGTATCATCGATATTTGAATCTGTCTTCTGTCACGAGTCTTTTATTCACCTTAACAAACATTTTCTTTTCATACCAATTGAGCAATTACACCCGTACAGCAATGAAAATAAAAATACAACTGTTGAAAACACAATGTGTCACATCTAACTTTTTTTGTTATATAACGTTTTTTTTCTTTTTTTAGACCATTTTCTGTGTGGCCTCAGAGCTGATTTGGTATTCAGTCATCTTCACGAATTCAAAACACTTTGTAAACATCTGTTATTTAAGAAACTACATATAAAAAGCCTTACAATGATAAATCAGTATTGATATTGACACTTCCTGGCCAAAAAAACAAAAGCCACCAAAAAAAGGTCACAAGCTCTGATAATCAACCCCAGATCATAACACTGCCCCCACAGGCTCGTACAGTAGGCACTACACATGATGGGTGCATCACTTCACCTGCCTCTCTTCTTACCCTGATGCGCCCATCACTCTGGAACAGAGTAAATCTGGACTCATCAGACCACATGACCTTCTTCCATTCCTCCAGAGTCCAATCTTTATGCTCCCTAACAAACTGAACCTTTTTTTTCCGGTTAGCCTCACTGATTAGTGGTTTTCTTAAAGCTACACAGCTGTTCAATCCCAATCCCTTGAGGTCTCTTTGCATTGTGCAGGTGGAAATGCTCTTACTTTTACTATTAAACATACTCCTGAGTTCTACTGTTGTTTTTCTTCCATTTGATTTGGCCAAACATCTCAGTAATTGCTGTTCATGATCACACAGGAATTTTTTCCAACTTCATTTCTTTTGCTTGGTTAAATCCAAGTGGCAACTTTGTTTTGGTGCAGGCAGTGTTTTTTGCTAATTTCTAATGTAATATATCCCCATGAGGCAAGATTCCCAAACTTTTCAGCCCATGACCCCCAAAATAGCACAGCTAGAAAGACGGGCCACCCCCTGCTGTGGGAATACACCAAAACAAGAGACCAAATCAGACAAAAATGAGCAACAATAGAATTTTAAAAAATACTTCATGTAGTATTTTTAGCGTATTTTCTGTTATAGCTGATACCGTTGTTATCCTTGATAACTTACTTTTGGGTTCTTCAATCAATCGCTAAATAAATCTTTATATATATAGCGCCAAATCATAAAAACGTTATCTCAAGACACTTTTCAAAACATTAACAGGTCGATACCTTCGTCGATAAAGGAATGTAGAAAATAGATTAAAAAAAATTCTGTTTGCGTGATGTTATATCAAATTTCATCTCTTTATTTGTTTGTAGTTTTACTAAAATGGATGAAACATGCATTTATAAATAGGTTTTGATGTCCAAGAGAGTCAAAAAAGTGCGGCAGTAGACCAACAACTCCCTCATTCTCCAAACTTCGAAAGCGTTTTTCCTTTGAACAAAAAAAAATCTTTGTGGGCTGAGATTTGTGGCATTAGAAACTAAATTTGTAAAGATGCCAGGAGGTTGAGGTTGAATGTATTTGCTCAGAAACTGTATTTAATCCACTTGAAAATTCAATTGTCTGTTTCATGGAGTTCGAGGGTATAAGATTCGATTTGGGATCATAAAGTTTAGACGGGGTTTTACAAAGACTTTCATGATTCCATTGATGCAAGTAGGAATGTACATAATGACTATGGCCCAGGAAGTACTGAATTTTTGATATTGTTGTTATTGTTGGAGGTATTTGATTGTTTAGTTCTTTCACAAACCAATGAGGCAAAGTCCGAAAACATCAATATAAGTCTCAAAATATTGATAAGTGGGGGTAAAAGTTTTGGAAAACTGAGATAAGTCATGTGAAGTTAGAGTGTCTGAAACTCACCCAGCTCCCCTCCAGAGATGGAGAAGTCTCGCTCTAATATGACCCACTTCTGTACCCGCTGGGCGTTGGAAGTCGCCGTGGCGTTGACGCGCTCGATTCCCTCCTGAATGGCGGTGTAAATGGCCGGCTCTTTCTTAGCGATGACCTCTGACACTTTGGTGGCCGTGACGTTGTTCTGTCTGCAGAAATCTAAAACCTCTGGGCTCAGCTCGTCCGTGGGTTCACCGTTGGCGTCCACGACACACTGAGGAAGGAAAACAGAGAGGTCACGTGTTTGTTGTTGTTGTGGTTATGGAGAAGCTTTAGTCGTCTGCAGGAGAAATGCGCTCACTTTGAGTGTGATGAGCATAGAGAGGAACTTGAGTTTGTCTCCCAGCAGCATGATGTTACTGATGATGGGAACCTCCGACTTCAGTTTGTTCTCGATGGGAACAGGAGGAATGTTCTCACCTCCAGCTGTGATGATCAGCTCTGTGCATTAAAAAAAAAAAAAAGCTTTAATTTGGGACCAAACATAAAGACATGTGATAGGGTCACCATATTCTAGAAGCTCAAAAAGCTTCATAATCCATACATTTATTCAAAACATAAATATAATTCATGTATTGCAGCCAATTCAGCCAGTTAAAAATTCAGAAAATGAAAAACTGGCATTGTTGAGATATCTATTTTTTTGCACATCAAATCAAACTTTAAGATCATAAGGAAAAATTTCAACTTTTCTTTTCATACATTTGACCATTTATCCCAAAATTTTGATTTTAATATCACAAAATTTTGACTGTATTATCATGAAATACTGACTTCTCAGCTCATAACTTTGCCTTTTAGGCTTCAAATTTTGACTTTCATCCAAGAATTTTGAATAATTTCAAAAATTTTATTTCAATATTTGACTTTTTACCTCAAATCTTGATTTTTTAGCTCAGGATTTGACTTAAATTTCTCTTAATATTGTACTTTCATCTTAAAAATTTGGCTTTTTCTTCCTATAATTTTGACTTTGTATCTCAAAATTTGACTTTTTATCTTAAAACTTTGATTTCTTACGTCAACATTTTGACTTTTAATGTAGAATTTTGCCTTTTATCTCAAATGTTGCCAATTTATCTCAGAATCTGGACTTTTAGACCAAAAATTTGACTTAATTATCTGTAATTGTTGACTTTTTATCACAAAATCAGCCTTTCAAGTATGAGTAATCTTATAATTTCTGTAATTTATGCACTGCTGTGACCTTACTTAACTCATGTAATATCCTTTTACTTATTATTTATTCAATTTTTCCTCATTTAATAATGAGTATGCATGCATTTGCATATTTATATATTCACATGCGTATATATGTATACGGATGTATAAACGATGAAATGGGTCTATTTTTTTTTATTTATTTTTTTATTATTATTTAGGGTTTTTTTTGGTTATATTTTTACTTCATTTTATTATATTTATCTATTTCTAATTTCTGCCAGACTTGGGGATGTTTGTATTGTTAGCTAAATGTCCATGTTTATGTTACTGTAATAAAAAGGTCAATAAAAAACGTAAAATTTTTTTTTTTTTTTAAATCAGCCTTTCAAGCTTTGAATCTTGAGTTTAAGCCCAAAATTTTGATTTTGATATTTCAAAGTGTTGAGATTGTATCACCAAAAATTGTCCTTTAAGCTCAAAACATTGACTTATCATCTCAAAATTTGACTTTAAATCTCACTACATTGACCTTTCAGGAGAATTTTTGCTCACAAAATATGACTTTTATCACAGAATATGACTTTTCATCTCAATATTTCAGCTTTTTATACCAAAATAGTTTGCTCTTTGAGCTGCTGCTCACCTTTGATGCGTCCTGTGATGTAGAGATAGTCTTTGGCGTCGTGTCTCCCCAGATCTCCGGAGTGAAGCCAGCCGTCCTGGTCCAGAGCCTCCGTCGTTTTCTCAGGTTGGTTCAGGTAACCCATGAAGACGTGTCGACCCCAGAAACAGATCTCTCCGTTTCCGTCCTCGTCCGGGTTATCCAGCTTCGTCTTGCAGCCTGGCATCACTTTTCCACAGCTGGAGAAAAAAACAGGAGATTATCATTTAGTTCTGGGCGACTTGAGCAGAAGTCTCAATAAGACTGAACCTTCTTTTAATGCTGAATGACGCTCACAGCAGAGAAACGTCCTCTTTTACCCGGACATGTCCTCCTTTTAGGTGGAAAAATTATGTCCGGGATATTTCATGAAATTCCCCTAAATGTTTCAGGTTTTTCTCAGCTTGTTCTACAGATCACAGGTATTTATAATTAAACAAAGCTGCACTGGGATACTGGCTTTATTCTGATGACCAGTGACTGGTGTTAAGAATTTTCTTGGCCTGTAGTAAGTCAAATTTTGAGGTCAAAAGTCAAAATTCTGCGGGAAAATGCAAAATTTTTGGATAGCAAATCAAATTTATGGGCTATAATATCGATATTTTGGGATAAAAAGTCAACTTTTGAGATTCAAAAAAGTCAAAATTCTGTGAGAGAAGTCAAAATGTTGAGATGGAGAATCAGAGTTATGGTCTTAAAAATGAAATTTATGAATTAAGAGTCAAATTTGGAGATAATAAGTCAAAGTTGTAATTAAAAAGTCAACTTTTGGGATAAAAAATGTCAAATAAATGGGAATAAAAAAGTAAAAATTATGTGAAATAGTTGGTATCTTGAAACAAAAAAAAAGTCACATTTTGAGATTCTAGACTCTAAATTGAGGGAAAAACTCTAATTATGAGCAAAAAAATGTCTTTACAAAATTCAATTTATAGGTAGACAATCAAAATAGTGGGAAAAAGGTGAAATTATCGAATAAAAAGGCAAGATTGGGAGCAAAAAAAATGGAAAAAAAGAAATTATTTGAGACAAATAATACAGAAATTTTCAGATTATGTGTCAGAATTATGAAAAAAGTTAAAAATTTGCCCTAATATTCCAAATTTTTGAGTCAAAAAGAAAACAAAAAAGGGAGAAATTTCAACAAAGCTAGGTTTTTAGTTTACTAATTTTTTTACTTATGGAAATAGGCTTCAATACATTTTTCATGCCTACAAAATCTGACACTTGCAACAGAAAAGAAATGTTTTTAATAAATGTTACGAAGCTACTTTGAGTATTTTGGGGGGTTTCCTCTGTTTGTGCCGCTAGAATATTGTCACTCTTTGCTTGTGACCTTCATCACTGTGACCTAGGGTGACCATACGTCCTCTTTTGCCCGGACATGTCCTCTTTTAAGAGCCTGTCCGGTCGGGGTTTAAAAAAATCCTTCAAATGTCCGGGTTTTTGAGCTTGCCTTGCTTGAGCGCGTCGGTCACGGACCAGTGTATTTATCATTCACGTTGAATGGTTCCTTTAGAAACACGCTCTTAGAGGTGGAGTTTGAGCCGAACCCCGGAACATGTATTCATTCATTCACAAATCAGTACAGAGGCGCTTCACGCTCCTCACTCACTCGCAGGCTGACAGGCAGGTAGACACACTACGAGAGAACACTCGAACAGAAAGAAAATGCCGAAACGTAAATGTCATTTCACTGATGACATGTGAAAAAAGTTCCCCTGTTTTCGTCCGGGTCGGGACAAATGGGAGGCAGAATGTACAGTCTGCAAAGCTGGAACTTATGTCTCTGTGGCTAATAATGGTTCCAACGATCTGCAAGCCCATATCACCACAACAAAACATTTAAGAACAGGCTACCTCTCTTTTTCTTTTTGTTTAATATTTTGAGGCATTATTTCTATTTTTACGTAACTGATAATTGGGAGGTTATCTTGAAGAATGGTTCTCTACCTCACTTTTCCCAACTAAGGTGTCAGTGTCAGACTTAAGAGAGGTGATTATTTCTTATTTTGTTAAACATCTGAATACTTGTGTTGCTACAGAACTTGAGTCAATAACTATTAAAGACTAGAGCATGCCATATTTGTATGTGACTGATTNAGCGGCAGGTAACTGACCATAACTTCTTCAGCGTAGAAAATCCCCAATCGTTCAGCTGCAGCGTTACACGTCCAGGTCAGCTGGAGAAAAAGACGACAAACACGAGAAACATTTAAATATTAATGACATTTATGAAACTGAGGTCAAAACTACAGATGGTGTGACCTCGAAGAGTTTTAACTGTGCAACATGTTTGGTTTTTTTTTTGTTTGTTTGTTTTTTTAAGAATGCGGCTCATAAATCTTCCTTCGTCCTTCTAAAATCAAGCAAAATTTTTGGCTAACATATCAAAGTTATGGGCTATAATATCAATATTTGGGGATAAAACGTCAACTTTTGAGATTCAAAAAAGTCAAAATTCTGTGAGAGAAGTCAAAATGTTGAGGTGGAGAATCAGAGCTATGGTCTTAAAAATGAAATTTATGAATTAAAAGTCAAATTTTGAGATAATAAGTCAAAGTTGTAATTAAAAAGTCAACTTTTGGGATAAAAAATGTCAAATAAATGGGAATAAAAAAGTCAAAATTATGTGAAATAGTTGGTATCTTGAAACAAAAAAAGTCACATTTTGAGATTCTTGACTCTAAATTGAGTGAAAAACTCAATTATGAGCAAAAAAATGTTTTTATAAAATTCAATTTATAGGTGTATAAATAGGTATATTTATAGGTTGTTTTTTTTTTGTTTTTTTTTAAGAATGCAGCTCATAAATCTTTCTTCGTCCCTCTAAAATCAAGCAAAATTTTTGGATAACAAATCAAAGTTATGCTGCTTTGCTCCCAGTTATCATCACAAACTGAACATTCTGGGTTGTAGACTTTTTTAAAAGCTGAAAAATGAGAGAGTTTTATTTTGTTGACTCACGTTATCATGGCTCAACATGACTCCTTTAGGGTTTCCAGTCGTTCCTGAGGTGTAGATGAGCGAGCAGCACTCGTTCGGCCTCAGACTGTTGATCATGTCGTCCAGTGTTTTCTCAGGAACGTCCTCTCCGAGCTTCATGAACTCTTCCCACTACAGAAACACAAACATCAGCTCAGAAAAACACGTCTAAACACATCAGATGGAACTAATCTGATCCCTCTTTATGTTTTCTGAGTGAACGTACCGAATACAGGAAGGGGGTTTTCTGCTGCAGCTCGCCTTTGTACTGGACGATGGCTTTAAGGTGAGGGAGCTGATCTTTAACCTGGAGAAAAACATCAAACTGAATCAGATAAATTTCCACTATCTTTGTACATTTTAACTCCACAAACACCACCAAAGCTCCTGACCTTCAGGATTTTATCGAGCTGTTTCTGGTTTTCCACCACCAGGATGTTGGCTTCACTGTTGGCGGCGACGTACTGACACGCTTCAGCCGAGTTGGTCGTGTAAATTCCAGTGGCAAGACCTCTGCAGCAAAGATCAGACACAGTTACACCAATTACACCATTGTTTTTGTTTTGTAGAAAATGTGCTGATGACTGGAAACTAGTTCAGGAGCTGTGTTCGGTTTTTATGCTTCTTTTTATCAGCTCAACATTTTCAGGGAAGCTTATTTGTATATCAGTGACAGGGAGGGAACCGTTATTTACATAGTTATAAACTCACAAAGAAATATGAAAATCTTCCTCCTTATCAAACAGTTTTTTCTAATCTATGCTTTTATGCTAAGCTTTTTCACCCTCAAATGTTTGTTTATAACTTTTAAAAATGTATGTATATGTTTTGAAAAATTTGAAAACATTTTGTCAGGTCCTAAGAAGAATAAAAATATCCTGACACAGGCTAAAATGAATTTCCACCACATGAACCATTGAATTTAAGAGTAAATAACTTTTGAATAGGTGTCCACAGTAGTGACCACGACGCACCACAGGGTTAAAAGCAAATTAGAAGTGATTTTTGTCTTTTGATATCTTGAAAAAATACTTTTTTTTAATGAATTTTCAGGTGAACGTGGCTCATATCGACTCAAATATATGTAACTGTTAAAAAATAAAACACTAACACTTACTTTGACTTCAGTTTTTGCAGCGTTTTTGTTGTGAAAGAATGGAATAGCATTTTCTGGAGTTCCCCAAGGCTCTGAGTTTGGTCCTCTTTTTCTTTCTATTCTACATAAATGAATGGTTTTTAAGGGTTTATTTTGAAGTGAATTGAATTGTTTCATTGTGTCAAATGGGTTTAAAGCAAATAAGTTACAGTTATACATAGTTATACACTCTTGGCCATTCAGTACATTTTTACTCCAAATCTACAAGCTAAGAAAACGATCTCATTTCAAGGTATTCAACAACAAGAATTACACATTCTTTGCAAGATTAACCAGAATTAAAACATACTTGAATAGTGTATTTGTTGTGTAAGAGTGAAAACACACTTTCTGGTGTTCCCCAAGGCTCCATGATTGGTCCTCTCTCATTTTCTATTTTACATAAATTAATGTTTTTTAAGGGTTTATTTTGAAGTGAATTGAAGAATAAAGTCTTGGCCATTCAGTACATTTTTCCTCCAAGTCTACAAGTTCAGAGAAAAGATCTTAGGTTAAGGCATTCAACAACAAAAATTACTCATTCTTTACTAGTTTAACTTAAATTAAAACGTACTTGCATAACTTTTGCAGTGCATTTGTTGTGTTAAAATGAAAAAAAACAATTTCTGGAGTTCCCCAAGGCGCTGTGTTTGGTCCTCTTTTTCTTTCTATTCTACATAAATGAATGGTTTTTAAGGGGTTATTTAAGTACATTGTTTCAAATATTTAAAGTGAATAAGTTAAAGTTATATATAGAAACACACTCTTGACCATTCAGTACATTCTACTCCAAGTCTACCATCTAAGAAAACAGTCTTATTTTAAGGTATTCAATGACAAAAATTGCACATTCTTTACTAGTTTAACTTAAATTAAAACATACTTGCATAAATTTTGCAGTGCATTTGTTGTGTTAGAATGAAAAAAACAATTTCTGGAGTTCCCCAAGGCACTGTGTTTGGTCCTCTTTTTCTTTCTATTCTACATAAATGAATGGTTTTTAAGGGGTTATTTAAGTACATTGTTTCAAATATTTAAAGTGAATAAGTTAAAGTCATATATAGAAACACACTCTTGACCATTCAGTACATTTTTACTCCAAGTCTACAAGCTCAGAAAACGGTTTTATTTTAAGGTATTCAACAACAAAGATTGCATCGTTTTCAGTTTTTGCAGTGTATTTGATGTTCGAGACAGAAACATTTTTTTTTTACTGGAGTTCCCCAAGGCTCCATGTTTGGTCCTCTTGTTTTGTTCTCATGCAGCGCTGAGTAACCACCTTAATCTTTCTGACCTTTTCAAACAAAGAGGAAGTAAAAGAGACGTATCTAAAGAGATCGAGGTTTGAAGCTGATTCCTGTGTTTGTTTGAGCTCTGCAGACATTCTGCTCATTCTTTCTCTGTGTCACAGTTTGATGCAGACTCGTGCAGACCTGGAGAGTCAAACACCCACATCAGGTTTCGTGAGACAGCCCAAACAGGTGTGGGCAGAGACGCTGAGATGTTCTGAGAGATAAGTACGGGCAGATAAATGTGTCGGTATCAGGTGAGACAGGGCTGCAGAGTGAGCTCAGGGACGGAGGGGGGGGATGTAAAATCTTTGTTTCATCTTATCTGCATCAGGTGCATCAGGTTTGTAAATGCAAGGATGGAAATGGAGCCCAAGATGCTTTAAAAAATGAGAAAAACTGGAGGTAAAGAGCTCAGTGTGATGTGTTTTCACTTGATGGAGAAACTTACCCGGCGAATATGCAACCGATGTCTGAGATGAACCACTCAGGGGAGTTAAATCCCAGAATCCCCACTCCATGATACCGCTCCAGCCCCAACTACAAAACAACAAAACAACAAAACAAGAAAACAAGTGTGTGTGTTATTTAAAAGAATAACATGCATCATTGATGACACTGCAGCACCGCGCCTCTGTTACTCTTGACCTACATCAGGCTTCAACACCAACACGTCCGTGAAACAGGAGACGTAACACAAGCTGTGGATTTCACACACCTGAGTGTTACTTTTCAGCAGAGTGCGGGGAAATACTGGGGTAGTGTTTACAAAAAAAAAAAAATGTGTGAAGAGTTTAAGGATATGTGCATATCAGGGGGAATCTCTGAAGGAAAAGTGACTTTAACTTATAGGTGACTACAGTGGACACCTATTTAAAAGTTATTTACTCCTAAATTCAATAGTTCATGTGGTGGAAATTCATTTTAGCCTGTGTCAGGATATTTTTATTTTTCTTAGGGCCTGAAAAAATGTTTTCAAATTTTTTTTCCAAACATATAATTTTTTAAAAAAGTTATAAACAAACATTTGAGGGCAAAAAAGCTTATAAACTATTAATTTTTCAGTGTTAAAATGGAAAACATTTTCACCTATAGGCTGCCATTGTTGTTTACGCCGCAATAACGTCTGGGTAGTGACATCATATGGTTGCACCGGGCTGGATCTCATACAGGATCATATAAGTCCTGGAGCGGACTTCAGTGGTTTCCCGAGGAAGTTTTGTGGGTTTGTGTTGGAAAATAGTCGGCACAGCATTTGGCTTTAGTCTCCGTTTATAATGACCCACACCTGTCAGCTCTTTCATCAGCGTGGGCCGGCTAAATGCAGCAAATGCTTCTGGGGAGAAGTGGCCAGAACGTAGCCGCGGCTCCATGGGAAGTTGGTTGCAGTAATCCAGCCGTGACGTAATAAAAGCGTGAATTACTGCTTCAAAGTGCGAATGTGCATGAAAAGGCTTCACCTTTGCCAGCTGCCTTAGATCAGGGGTTCCCAAAGTGGGGGTCACGAGATGATTTCAGTTTAGAGGGAATATCCACAGCTATCCCAGACCACAACTAAGGTACTAACACTGTTTGGCTCAACATACCTGTGTGAAAAGACTTTCTCGGCACTGACAGTTATTAAAAATAAATATATATTGTGTGTGAACGTGGAGGATGATCTCAGAGTGTCCGTCTCTAAAATTAAACCCAGAATGGACTTGCTGTGCTCCACATAGTGCCCATCCATTTCATTAGGTGAGATAAACACTGAAACATATATCCCAAAAAGTTAACTTGCACTGCAACAATGTTCACGTTTATGCAGAGCTACAGTTTATGACTATTACTTGAACTGAATTATTCTTGTTCTAATGTGGAAATGAAAGTATTGAACTAAAATTTAGTTTGCACACGACTGTAACAATGTTCATTCACAAATTACAGAGAAATAACTTTGACATATTCTGCTTTTATTTCTTATTAAACTGTTACATGTAAAATCATAACATGGTTTTCAGGCACTTTTTTGTGTTGTCATAATGCCCATGTTTGGATACGCTTATTAGTGCATGTGTCCTACGCGCACGTTTTCTTATGCTTCAGTCACCTCAGGGGATTGTGGGGGTCACTGGTCTCTGCCACTTTTGTTTTGGGGGTCACGGGCTGAAAAGTTTGGGAACCCCTGCCTTAGATAATAAAAGCTGGACTTAATAACCGAGCTGATGTGTCGATCGAGTTTAAAATCACTGTCCATCTTAAAACCCAAGTTTGACAAAAGTGGCTTAAAATGACCCGCCGACGGGCCGAGGTCAAAAGGAGGAGTTCCCCAAGGGCCACTGGGGCCAAGCACCATCACCTCTGTCTTCCTTTCATTCAAATTAAAAAGTGCAGAGCCATCCAGGACTTGATGTCCTCAAGACAGACAAGGAGTGGTGTTAGAGAGAAAGCATTTTTCTTTTTCAACGGGACATATATTTCTTTCTCTGTCTCCGCCCCCACCCTCTGGAACGCTTTACCACCTCACCCCTGAACCTGCCAAAACGTGTCCACCTTCAAAACCCACCTTTTCAGAATTGGTTTTAATCTTTGATTGCTTTTAAATTTATTCAATGGCTTTTATCTGCTCTAAAACTGTCATTTTTGCTTTGTGATGTTTTATTTGCTGTTTTTATCTTCTGTACAGCGTCATTGAGTGTTTTGAAAAGCGCTTTATAAATAAAATGTATTATTATTATTATTTGACAATCATCTGCATAACAATGAAAGGAGATGCTGTGCTTTCTTAACCCTGTGGTGCATGGTGGTCACTACAGTGGACACCTATTTAAAACTTATTTACTCCTAAATTCAATGGTTCATGTGGTGGAAATTTAGATTTGCCTGTGTCAGGATATTTTTGTTCTTCGTAGGACCTGAAAAATGTTTTCAATTCTTTTTCCAAACATTTTTTTTTTTTTTTTTAAGTTATAGACAAACATCTGAGGGTAAAACAGCGTAATAACTATACATTTGTCAGTGTTAAAATGGATGAAAGAGAGTTAAAATGTTTTGCAAAGCATTAAAAAAAAGATTATTCATGAAATTACCAAAAAAATAAAAGAAGTCAAATTAAAAAAAGTCATATTTACATTGATTTCACACTGTTTTATGTTGAATGTTCTGTTACAAATATTTGAAGAAAAAAAATTGAAAACTTTTTTTCATGCCTTAAGACAAATAAAAACACTCGAAGGAAAAATCCTGACACTGACTTTCACAATTCATGCATCAGTGGGTGAATAGCCTTAAAAATGTAACTAAGCCTTAACATTTTAACATTATTCTGTATATTTGTATCTTTATATAATCACCCTCCATTAAAATTCAGACTTTTTTCGAAATGTTTGGCGGCCCATTTACGACATCTCTGCGGCCCAGCAGGGGGCCACGACCCACAGGTTGGGAACCACTGCTTTGTGGTTTTGAGAGGAAAGTATAGACAACTGATCAAAAGTCAAAATTTTTTGACAAATTATCAAGATGATGAGATGAAAAATAAAAATTTTTGGACAAAAAGTCAAAATAATATGATGAAAATTCAAATTTTGGGGGAAAAAAAGTCCAAATTTGAGACAATAGGTTAAAATAGGTTTGGGAAAAAGTTTGGACACTCCTGCTTTAAATAAATGTTTTATCATGATGTAACAAAAAGATCAGATCCAATTGGATGGAGCAGAAAAGAAAATCCTGATCCTGCCATAAAAACATCCTGAAACATTTAGCTCCTATCGCCCCCTAGTGGAGAACACGTTCCTTGGAAAGTTGATCAGCACTAAAATGCAGAAAAAGTCCAAAAAACAAACCTTGAGGAAGCTTTTGGCGGCGGCGCGGCACTTCCCGTAGTAATCCTTCCACGTCATGGTCTCCCACTGACCCTCGTTCTTGAAAACCAGAGCGGTGTGGTACCCGAACGTCTCCACCGTCTTCTCGAACATCTGGTGGATGGTGATGGGGTTCTCCGAGCCTGAGCCGGAGTTCTCCATCCTCAGCTTCACCGCCTTCTCCCTGCTGGTGCTCCACAGCTCCTCGGCTGGGGTCAGGTTGGCCGCCACATCTAGAGGCCACAGGCGGATTTTAGGGGTTTGATCCTGACAACAACCGCATCGAGCCGCCATCTCTGAGACGAGCACAAACTAAACCCTCCACGAGCTTCTCCTCCTTCTGCAGAGGAGTCAGGTGTGAGAGAGGAGTGTGCTCATCTCTGCGCCTCCTTTTACAGAGAGTCACACCTGCTGTGTCAGAGCAACATGATTTGCAGGTTGTGCATGAACGAGGAGGGAGGGGAGGGGAGGGTGATACCTGAGACTGAACAGGAAGCTATTAGCGCTCATACCAACCTACCAATCAGGTTTGGTGAGGGAAAAGAATATGGGTTAGATAGAGAACATCAGAGTTGGGTTACTGCCATGAAAGCACGAAACAAAAAACAAACACATGAGGAAAAACAACGACACTTTTGTTGCAGCAAAGTCTCTTAATTAAACTTTACGCAGCTTTTACAGCACCAGAGGAAACTCTTAATTCTCTGACCTCTGGAGCTTTTTTCTCTCCATGATGTGACTTTTTTTTTTTTTTTTTAAAGAACAAACCTCACAGAAAAGTGTCTGTTTTCAGAAAGGTCAGAGGAATTCATGATGCTCTCTGTCCTTTGGATCTTAGTTTATCATTTGTTACAGTGAATCCTGTGATTTTTGCTGCATCCAAACAAACCTCCAGGCTTTTCTCCGGCTCTTCTTTCACACGTGTGTCGTTTTCTCACATGACTCTGCAAAGCTCCAACTCTGCACGTCTCTTTTACCACGACACGTCCTGTTTTTTCTTCATAGACTTTCATAAGATTCCCTAAACTGTCTGGGTTTTTCTCAGCTTTTTCTCCACACTATTCATATTTATAAGAAATCAAAACTGCACTGATCTACTGACATTATTCTGATTATTCACCAACCTGCAAAGATGTTGAGATAAAAGCATGAAACTCTCAGACAGAAAATGCTGAAGTGGAAATAAACTTTTACAGATACTGGCTCCTTTGTGTCAGCTGGAAATTTAAATACCTCAAAATCTAAATTTAACTGAGCTAATATTTTGAGGCTTTATTTGTTAATTTGCACAAGAGAAATACATAATTTTTTCCTTTTCATTGAAGCATGTGGTGAGGCATAATTATGAAAGCAAATTTAAATTTGTCAATAAAAATTAATACTTGGTTTGTTGAGGATTCTATTGGCCGATGCAAAAACAGGAAAAATATTAAGATAAATATCAGAATTTTGAGATAAAAAGTCAAAATAACTAGCAAAATCAAAACTTGGGGATTAAAGGTTAAAATACAAAATAGATAAGGCAAAATTCTGAGGTAAAAAGTCAAAATAGATGATAAAAAGTCAAAATAATGCATAAAAAGTGAGAATTTTGAGACAAAGGTCAAAATAACCAATGAAAAAAAACAAATTTTTGAGATTTAAAAAGTCAAAGTTTTGACATAAAAGATCATAATAATTAAAAAAAGGTTAAAATTTTGACATAAAAAGACAAAATAATGATCGACAAGTCAAAGTTTTGAGATTAAAAGTCAAAATAACTAGCAAAATCAAAACTTTGGGATTAAAGGTTAAAATACAATATAGATAAGGCAAAATTCTGAGGTAAAAAGTCAAATAAATGATAAAAAGTCAAAATAATGCATAAAAAGTGAGAATTTTGAGACAAAGGTCAAAATAACCAATGAATTAAAAATTTTTTTTTGAGATTTAAAAAGTCAAAGTTTTGACATAAAAGATCATAATAACTAAAAAAAGTCAAAATTTTGACATAAAAAGTTTACGTAACAAGATGAGAAGTCAAAATTGAGAGATAGAAATGTCAAAATATTGACATAAAAAAATGAAAATAACAGGATGAAAAGTCAAAATTTTGAGATTTAAAGTCAAAAAAACTAGCTAAATCAAATTTTCGGGATTAAAGGTCACAATAAAAAATAGATAAGGCAAAATTCAGAGGTAAAAAGTCAAAATAGATGACAAAAAAATAAATCTTTTTTTTTTTATTAAAAGTTAAAATTTCAGGGTAAATAGTCCATTTTTGAGATATAAAGTCAAAATAAATGATAAAAAGTCAAAACAACGCTTATAAAGTGAAAATTTCGAGATAAAAGTCAAAATAACTAATAAAAAGATCACAATATTGACACAAAAAGTCAAAATAATGATTGAAAAGTCAAAGTTTTGAGATTAAAAGTCAAAATAACTAATGAAAAAAAATCAAATTTTTGAGATTAAAAAGTCACAGTTTTGACATAAAAGGTCATAATAACTAAAAAAAGTACAAATTTTGACATAAAAAGTTTAAATAACAATATGAGAAGTCAGAATTGAGCGATAAAAAGTCAAAATAACTAATAAAATGGTCAAAATATTGACATACAAAAATCAAAATAACAGGATGAAAAGTCAAAAATCTGAAATATCAACTTTTAATCTAATTAATTTAACTGATAATCACAAAATTGTGACTGTATCTTTGTAACAAAAAGATCCTGACAAGACAGTTTATCATTTTATATTTTTCTCCATCACTCATAGGTTTTCCTTTTTTTAATTTAAGTTTACATTATAGAAAATCTTCACTTTTGATAGAAAAGGAGTGTTTTAAATAAAAGTTTGGGTTATGAAGCTACTTTGTCGTCTTTGAGTATCTTTGGGTATTTTTGTAGTTTCTCTAAGACGTCAGATCGGGGGTCCTTCTTTTTTGGTTGCCCTTTTTTTTAACGTGTGAGTAGATTATTTCACAGTATCAGCCTGAGAGAAGCTTCATGCAAACTTCCTGTTTGTTTCTAAAGCATCATTTTAAAACAACTCGATGCTCTTTGGTGACAAAATCCAGGCTGAAGTTAGGAGGAAACTTAGAAAAGATGAAAAACCTGCTGGAGGAGCTCATGCTAATTAATCTATTCAGCCCCTGGAGCGTCGGCGTCACGCCTGCTTCGCATAAACAAACGTCACATTTAGTTTGCAAGATTGGATGAAACAGATACTCCAACTCTGAAACTGCAAAAACTGCAAAAACTGCTCCTCTTGAATTCAGAGTTTACTGGATTTCTTAATAAAATAGAGACTTAAATGATGCTGGAGTGTGAACTTCAGTCCTGAGACATTTTTTAGTAAAGATAAGACACAAAATCTTGGATGGATTTCACTTGTTGCAGTAAAATTTATGTATAAGAATAAGACAGCAGTTTCTGGAGTTCCTCAAGGCTCCATGTTCGGTCCCCTTTCCCTTTTCTTTTACATAAACTTTTACTTTTTTAAGGAGCTGTTTCAACACTGATTTACAATTATTTAAAAGCAGACAAATTATAGTTATATATAAAGGCATTAACTCTTACCCTAATGCCAGATTGAATTATTCTTCCCAAGCAAAATCAGGCGTCATTTACGTTTTTTAGTAGTAAATAAGACACTTTTTCTGGACTTTTCAGGTGAATGTGACCCATATAAACTCTGATAAAACATATTAACTTAAAATAAGAAACAAACACTTGCTTTGATTTCAGTTTTTGTAATGCATTTAGTGTTTAAGAATGAAAACGCATTTTCTGGTGTTCCCCAGGGCTCCATGTACGGCCCCTTTGTTTTTAGCGTCCTTTACATAAATAAGTGGCTAATGAAATACTACTAGAGTAACAGGTTTATTTATTTATTTTTTATTTTTTTAATAAGAATAAATGTAGATACATGTATTTGTATGCAAACATCAATATATGTAAATGTGCATTTTTATATATATTAAAGTCATTTAGTGTAAAACTACCGTCCGTGAATGGATGTTTGCGTTGCATTTTTGTCTTTTAACATCTTAAAACAGGGCATTTTTTCTTAACTTGTCATATGAATGTGGTTCATATCAGATCTAATAAGACAGCTGTACTGAAAATAATACACACACTTAATTAGATTTCAGTTTTTGCAGTGTATTAGATGTTTAAGAGTAAAAAAGCATTTTCTGGTGTTCCCCAGGGCTCCATGTCCGGTCCCTTCATTTTTAGCATCTTTTACATAAATCAGTGGCTAATAAAATGCTACGAGAGTAACATGTTTATTTGTTTGATTATAAGAATATTTGTAGATACATGTATTTGTATGTAAACATCCAAATGTTTATATAAAAGTCGTTTAGTGTAAAACTACCTTGTGTGGATGGATGTTTGCGTTGCATTATTGTCTTTAACATCTTGAAACAGGGCATTTTTTCTTAACTTGTCAGATCAATTGGGCTTCTTTGGGTATTAGGAGCATTGTTTATACTTAAAATAAGACATTAAAACTCTGTTTTATTTCAGTTTTTGCAGTGTATTTGATGTGTAAGAGTAAAAAAGCATTTTCTGGTGTTCCCCAGGGCTCTACCTTCGGTCCTCTAGTTTTGTGCCTTATTGAACAGGGATCACATCAGTGTGTTCATTTTATTTTTCTACCTTGATTTATTGATAATCATTGACTTTGATTGATGATTAATTTTTACAAACTAAACTGTCAGACCTTTCAGTTTTTACAGAGTATATGTGACACATATGTGAGTATCTTGATTAATCAATTAAGACTTTTTTTTTCTGGTCTCGTCATCTGAATGTGGCTCATTATGAGTCTAATATAGAAAATTCAGCTTTAAAAAAAGACAAACAGTAGCTTAGAGTTTATGTTGATACACTTTCACTCTTTGATTTTATTACCCCAATCCTTTCTTAACATTTTTTTGTTCACATTTAAAGTATTTTACCAAATTATGACATCATGAGAGGCCAATTTCTGATAAATGAGATTGTATTTTCAACATATTTAAACTAGAAAGTGATGCTTTCTAAAAGAGATTTTCTCTCTTGTTTTCTTTAGATTCAGGTACTTACTTAATATTTCCTCGACAGCGTCATGGAGCTCAGCTTCAGTCTCCAAGTTTTCCGCACAGACATCGACCTTTGTGGCGTTTCCGTTCAGGATGCAGTTTGTGCTTTTAGTCGAGACGCTAAAATAGAAGAAAAGTTGAGATTTTTTTGCATATATACTAATATCTATCAATATATACAGTACAGGCCAAAAGTTGGACACACCTTCTCATTCATTACAAAGCGTTTTGTTTATTTTCATGACTATTTACATTGTAGATTCTCACTGAAGCATCAAAACTATGAATGAACACATGTGGATTTATGTACTAAACAAAAAAAAAAAGATAAAATAACTGAAAACATGTTTTATATTTTTATGTGAGCTTTAAGAGGTTGTCACCTGAAATGGTTTTTTCTTCACAGCTGTGTGTTATCAGGGTTAATTAGTGGGTTAATACACAGCCAACAGCCCTATAGGACAACTGTTAAAACTCATATTATGGCAAGAACCAATCAGCTAACTAAAGAAAAACGAGAGGCCATCATTACTTTAAGAAATGAAGTCAGTCAGTCCAGTAAATAGTCATGAAAATAAAGAAAACGCATTGAAAAGATTGAGAAGGTGTGTCCAGACTCTTGGCCTGTTCTGTTTATGAAGTTTCAGATCAGTTGTTCCAAAGTAGAAGAAGAGAAGTTGAACGTTTACTCACCTTTCAGTGATTTCACTCACGACTGCTCCGTTACTTTTAACTGATTCCTCTGAGACGCTCATTTTGATTCAGCTGGAAGAAAAACCCAGAAAAGAGTTTCAAATAGACATGAAGGAGTCGTTCACTGAGGCCCCTCACGCTGATAATTTTATCTCTGATGAAACGACTCTTTTATACAACACTGACATTCACAGAGGTCACTGCAACAGGTCACAGTCATTTCAGTGAGCTGAGCTTTAAATGTCACAACAATCAGAGCTGAAACAAACTCTGGAGCAACTGTTCATCCTCGAAACTTCAAACTGGGAGAATTTCTGAGTTTAACTGTCATAAAGAAATTAACCTTTTTAATCAGCTCTAATTCATCAATATTCAAGTGTAGATACTGTAAAACAAGAACCAACACAACTGCACCCATGAGTTTAACCTGCAGACGGAGAAATGAGGCCACCTAGTGGACACAACCTGTAACTGTGGATATTTATCACCAGTCACTTAAAATTAAAAGTTGTGCTACGAGACAAAAAGTCAAAATAATATGATAAAAATTAAATTTCGAGATAAAAAGTCAAAATAACTAATACAAAGTCAGAATTTTAAAATGAATGTCAAAATAACATGACAAAAAATCCAATTTTACGGATAAAAAGTCAAAATTTGAGATAAAGGGTTAAAAAAAACAGTCAAAATTTTGAGAGGAAAGTATAAACAACTGATCAAAAGTCAAAATTTTGAGACAAACTGTCAAGATGATGAGATAAAAAATAAATTTTTTTGGATAAAAAGTCAAAATAACTAAAAAAAGTCAAAATTTTGAGATCAAATATCAGAATAAAATGATGAAAAGTCAAAATTTCTATTTAAAAGTCAAAATAACATGATGAAAAATCAAATTTCGAGATAAAAAGTCAAAATAACTAATACAAAGTCAGAATTTTAAAAAGGAATGTCAAAATATCATGACGAAAAATCCAATTTTATGGATAAAAAGTCAAATTTTGAGATAAAGGGTTAAAAAAACAGTCAAAATTTTGAGAGGAAAGTAAAAGCAACTGATCAAAAGTCAAAATTTTGAGTCAAAATGTAAAGATGATGAGATAAAAAATAATTTTTTTTGGATAAAAAGTCAAAATAACTAAAAAAAGTCAAAATTTTGAGACAAAAAGTCAAAATAATATGAATAACAGTAAAAATTTTGAGATGAAAGTAGTAAGAACATATCAAAAGTCAAAATTTTGTGAAAAAAAAGTCAAATTTTGAGATCAAATGTTAGAATAAAACGATGAAAAGTCAAAATTTCTATTTAAAAGTCAAAATAACATGATGAAAATTCTAATCATGGAATAAAAAGTCAAATTTTGACTTAAACAGTCAAAATAAAACAATAAAAAGTCAGAATTTGAGACAAAATCATGATTTACAGTCAAAATTTCCAGATAAATGTAAATATTACATGATTGAAAGTCAAAATTTTGGGATAATAATATAAATAGCTAATAAAAAGTCACATTTTTGAGATATAATGTCTTATTTACATGATAAGAAGTCAAATTTTTGACATAAAAAGTCAAAATTACATGAGGAAAAATCAAATTTTGGCATAAAAAGTCAAAATAACTAAAAAAAAGTCAAAATTTTGAGACTAAAAGTCAAAATAATATGATGAAAATTCAAATTTTGGGTGGAAAAAAGTCAAAATTTGAGACAATAGATTAAAAAAAAAAGAATAACAGTCAAAATTTTGAGATGAAAGTATTAATGACATATCAAAAGTCAAAATTTAAAAGTCATAAATAAAAAAAAAAAAAAATGTAATGCCTTAAGACAAACAAAAACACTCAAGAGAAAAGTCCTGACACTGACTTTCATAATTCATGCATCAGAGGGTTAATTCTGCTGTTTGACCTTTTCAACTTTGCTCGAAAAGTCTCAGACCTGTAACTTTTGCACTAAATTAGTCTGATTTAAATCAATTTAAGTAAGAAAAGAGTGAAATTCAAGCATCTTTAAAGATTTTTTTTATCGCCAAAGAGTGTTTACCTTCAGATAAACTCTGTTTGGAAGAATCTTCTGGTGAAAGTGAATGTTTAAAGTCCCATAGGAGAAGCTGCAGAGAGGTTACAGATGTTTGGTCTCACTGTGTTAAAGATGTGAACCAGGAAAAGACGACTCACACTCGCTCACACTCACTCACACTCGCTCACTCGCAGCTGTTTGTTTAGTTTTTAACTCAACCAATCCTCGTAGAGAGAGAGGGGGGGTTAAAAAAGAGATACCATCCCTGTTGACCAAACAATAAAAGTCGAGGAGCCTGCTTCTATATGCTTCTCTCAGAAATGATGTTTGTCTGGAACATATTTACCACTCAGGCCTGGGGTTTGTTTACTTCAGTCAACATGTCGACATCCGCACAGGTTCTTGGAATTAAGAGCTTCATTAAATCTTCATTGAAAGTGTTAAGAAGAATTTAAAAAAAAACCTCTGTGTGCAAAAAAAGAAATCCACTTTTCATCTTAATAAGAAAGATGTTGATACCTTCTGTGTCCACCTGACAGGTGCAGGATGATCCTGGTACAAGAGCAGAAAGAAACGTCCCCCCCCCTGCACTCACACCTTCTTCACATCCACAGAAACTTACACAACCCTCCAAAAACCTCGGTTAAAGATCCAGACTTGACCGAAGGTTCAGGCTCCTCGAGGTGAAGACGACCTGGGACCTGACACACAAACAGGCGGCTGCTGCTTTGTTTATATGAACAATATTATGATTGGAGGACGGCCAGGATGCTTCAGAACAAGAGGAGGAATTATCCAACAAAGCAGAGAGATAAAAAACAAAAAACTGGGTTATCGACAGGAATAAAAGACAAAAACAGATTATTAAGACACTTTTTTATCAGTCGAGGCCTGTGGGTGAGATAATGATAACAAGTCCTGTCAGGTTCATGAAGAGGAGACTTTGACCCATAAAAGTTATTCAATAGTTGAGGAAAATTGTGCAACTTTGACTTTTCAACCAGACTTTTGCATCAAGACAGAGCAGTGATTCCCAACCTGTGGGTTGTGGCCCCCTGCTGGGCCGCAGAGATGTCGTAAATGGGCCGCCAAATCATTTCCAAAAAAGTCTGAATTTTAATGGAGGGTGATTATATAAAGACACAAATATACAGAATAATGTTAAAATGTTAATGCTTAGTTACATTTTTAAGGATATTAACCCACTGATACATGAATTATGAAAGTTAGTGTCAGGATTTTTCTCTTGAGTGTTTTTATTTGTCTTAAGGCATTAAAAAAAGTTTTCCTTTTTTTTTTTTTCAAATATTTGTAACTGAGCATTCAACATAAAACAGTGTGAACTTTATGAAAATATGACTTTTTTTTTTTGTTTGACTTCTTTTCTTTTCTGTAATTTCATGAATTATCTTTCATTTTAACTCTCTTTCATCCATTTTAACACGGAATAATTTATACTTTATAAGCTTTTTCACCCTAAAATGTTTGTTTTTAACTTTAAAATACATATATATGTGTGTGGAAAAAAAATTGAAAACATTTTTTCAGGCTCTAAGAAGAATAAAAATATCCCGACACAGGCTGATATGAATTTCCACCACATGAACCAGTGAAAGTCCACTGTAGCGACCACAGGGTTAAATATGCTCAAATGTTCATATATAAGAAAAACGTTATATATAACATGACCCCAAATTTAACAAAGACCTGAAAGCAATTTTAAAAAAATCCAATAAAGCCTAAAAAGTAATAAAACAAACCTTGTGTGACCCAAATGTAACCTTTAACCCCAAATTTGTTCTTACACTGAAGGAAAATGGTTATAACATCTGTTGCATTATTGAGCAGTTTTTACATTTTGGGTTTTATTATTATGCAGCCTCAGCACTTACAGGGTTGGAGGTTGGCGATAGAGGATATTTTCTCAGATAGTTTCTGGAAAACTCTTTTACATAGGTCAATGACGTGACGTCCTTTTTTTGTGTCTGAGTGCAATATTTCCTTCCATCATGAATTGAGTATTTCATCACATGTATTTCTTTATTCTATGAAACCTGTGTTATTTGAACACATCTTTAAACTATTAAAATATAACATGTTTTTTTGTGTTTTGGTTCCTCAAACCCCCAAAATGTCAGGTGGTGCAACCGTCCTGACAAGTATCCACAGTAATTAAACTCTAAAAATTGAATGTCAGTTATTGTAAATGGAAATTAAAAACACAGTGGCATTATTTTATGCTTGAACCNTGACTGGAACAATTTCCATGTCAGGTGGTACAACCAATGTAATAATGTGAAATGTTATTTTAACATCAAATTATTTATCTTATTCACAAATAAAAGAAATGAAACACACAAAATGAAAATGTATGAGTCACTACAGACACTTGAGAGATACTTGCCGATAATTTCACACAGAAAAAATAACAGGAACATATAAATATATTTTCATATATTTGGTTGCGCCACCTGACATTTTTGGGTGCTCAAATTAAAAATACTAAAAAATAATGAACCTAAAATCTTTGAAATGTTGGTCATATAAAAAAATCTGAGCTCCACATGTGGGGTAAAATACTCATTGCTGGTTTTCAGATAGAAACAGGGAAAAGTTCACCCCCCCTCCTTTACTTAAATGACTCACAGTCACCTCCCTCACGGTCACTGATTCTCTGAACCCGATGACACCACGTCTGTCCAGACTCCAGCTCTCGCCTTTATCACCACTGTGACGTAAGACGCTTTCCAACCGCAGGAACTGGGGTCTAAATTTAGTTCTGGGGGATAAATGTACCTCTGAAAACATTCCTGTGGCTTATTGTTGTTGAGCGACAGAGAGAGGGCGCTCCATCTTATTGGGGAGGGAGGAAATAAAAACACTGAGTGAGCTCCACCAATCAGAAACATTCAGCTCGTAGGCCACGCCCCCTAAAGTTAGAGCTGTTTCAAGGAGAAAACTTACCCCAGAACTAAATTTAGACTCTAGTTCCTGCAATTGAAAAGCTCCCAGTGTCAACACCAGTCGGTTGTTGACATCCTAAACAAGATGATTCAACTTTTTTAAAACTTGTAGAAGAGTAAACATTTGCTGTAATTACATATGAAGTAAGATTATGTAAGAAACTGAGCTGAGTTTCAGGTTTTTTATTTGTTTTTTGCAGAAGCATTAACATAATTTCTTTGTACATCAATCAAGATATAAATCAACATATTGGACTTTTGATTTTGTGGTGGTGATTAAGTCTTTGAACAGCCCAGATACAGGAAGCACAAACAGACGTGGTTAAAAAAAACAACGTTATCCTGGTGGCCATTTCATCTGTCGTCCTCCCAGCACGTGGACGTGAAGATGATAAACCGACTGAGCTCCGTGTTTCCCATCATTGATCACTGCAGACGACAGAAACACACACAAAACTCAGTCCATCAGCAAACGTTCAGTCTGTATTTTTAAATAAAGATCAATAACACAACCTTCATTATCATCTTTAGAGAACTCACCCACTCTGTATCCTTCATTTAGAGATTCCTGTTTCGCCACATTTTTGGCAACAACCAACAAATGTCCCAGGAGCTGGAAGTAGATGATGACAGAGGTGAGAGTAAAGCTTTGAAAAGTGTGCAGAAACATTTTTAAAACATCTTCAAAACTGTTTAATTATGTAAAGGAATAAAACAAGAGGACTGAATATAGAGCCCTGGGGGACTCCAGAAAAAATACACAGCAAAAACTTTAATCTAAAAGAGTGTTTATGTTTCACTGTGGTAAAAACTGTCTCATTAGATTTAATATGAGCCACATTCACCTGAAAAGTCCAAAAAGGTCTGAATTCAAAATTATAATAAGACAAAAATTACATTTGAATACTTGCAGGGTATAGAAATGCTAATGAGTAGTGATGTGTGGGTCAATACTGAAAAATCGATGCCCCCGATACATGATCTTAATGCTCTAAAATTAGTTCCCAAATCAAAAATCTATCCCAGCTACTAAAGATCTCTGAGGTAATGTTTATCGTTAAGGGGAATACCGGGAAAAAACTAAACTGTTGAGATTTTGCCTGAATGATACATGATTGGTTAGAACTACCTTCTCATCCAACAGCGTGTGTGTGAAGGCGTAAGTGTTGAACGCGGAAGTGCGGAAAGCGTAAGTGCAGAATGCGTGAGTGTAAAATGCACAAGTGTTGAAAGCGAAAGTGCAAAATGTGCATGTGTGGAACACGTATGTGCAATATGAGTAAGTGTTGAAGGTGTAAGTGCTGAATGTGTAAGTGCGAAATGTGTGTGTGAAATGGGTAAGTGGTGAAAGCGAAAGTGCAAAATGTGTGAAATGCGTAAGAGCAAAATGTGTAAATGTTAAAAGCAAAAGTGCGAAATGTGTAAGTGTGTAATGTGTAAGTGTTGCAGGTGTAAGTGCGAAATGTGTTTGTGTGTGAAATGGGTAAGTGTTGAAAGCAAAAGTGCAAAATGAGTATGTGTGGAATGGGTAAGTGCAATATGAGTAAGTGTTGAAGGTGTAAGTGCTAAATGTGTATGTGCATAACGTGTAAGGGCGAAATGGGTAAGTGCTGAAAGCGAAAGTACAAAATGCGTGAAATGCGTGAGGGCAAAATGTGTAAGTGTTAAAAGCAAAAGTGCGAAATGTGTAAGTGTGTAATGTGTAAGTGTGGAAGGCATAAGTGGGAAATGTGTATGTGCGGGATGTGTAAGTGCAATATGCATAAGTGTTGAAGGTGCAAGTGCGAAATGTGTTTGTGTGTGAAATGGGTAAGTGTTGAAAGCAAAAGTGCAAAATTTGTGAAATGCGTAAGAGCAAAATGTGTAAGTGTTAAAAGCAAAAGTGCGAAATGAGTATGTGTGGAATGGGTAAGTGCAATATGAGTAAGTGTTGAAGGTGTAAGTGCTGAATGTGTAAGTGCGAAATGTGTGTGTGAAATGGGTGAGTGGTGAAAGCGAAAGTGCAAAATGTGTGAAATGCGTAAGAGCAAAATGTGTAACTGTAAAAGCAAAAGTGCGAAATGTGTAAGTGTGTAATGTGTAAGTGTGAAATGTGTTTGTGTGTGAAATGGGTAAGTGTTGAAAGCAAAAGTGCAATATGAGTAAGTGTTGAAGGTGTAAGTGCTAAATGTGTATGTGCATAACGTGTAAGTGCAAAATGGGTAAGTGTTGAAAGCGAAAGTGCAAAATGTGTGAAATGCGTAAGGGCAAAATGTGTAAGTGTTAAAAGCAAAAGTGCGAAATTTGTAAGTGTGTAATGTGTAAGTGTGGAAGGCACAAGTGGGAAATGTGTAAGTGCGAAATGTGTGTGTGAAATGGGTAAGTGGTGAAAGCGAAAGTGCAAAATGTGTGAAATGCGTAAGAGCAAAATGTGTAAGTGTTAAAAGCAAAAGTGCGAAATGTGTAAGTGTGTAATGTGTAAGTGTTGCAGGTGTAAGTGCGAAATGTGTTTGTGTGTGAAATGGGTAAGTGTTGAAAGCAAAAGCGCAAAATGTGTATGTGTGGAACGTGTAGATGCCAAATGCTAAGTGTTGAAGGCGAAAGAGCTAAATGTGTAAGTACGGAATGCATAAATGTTAAAGGCGAAAGTGCGAAATGATTATGTGTGGAATGGGTAAGTGCAATATGAGTAAGTGTTGAAGGTGTAAGTGCGAAATGTGTAAGTGTGTAATGTGTAAGTGTGGAAGGCATAAGTGGGAAATGTGTAAGTGCAAAATGTGTTTGTGTGTGAAATGCATAAATGTTAAAGGTGAAAGTGCGAAATGAGTATGTGTGGAATGGGTAAGTGCAACATGATTTAGTGCTGTATGTGTAAGTGTTGAAGGTGTAAGTGCGAAATGTGTAAGTGCATAACGCGTAAGTGCAATATGCATAAGTGTTGAAGGCGTAGGTGCAAAATGTGTAAGTGCGTAGTGCGCAATGCGTAAGTGCGAAATGCGTAAGTATTAAAGGCGAAAGTGCAAAATGAGTATGTGTGGAATGGGTAAGTGCAAAATGCTAAGTGTTGAAGGTGTAAGTGTGAAATGTGTTTGTGAAATGGGTAAGTGTTGAAAGGGAATGTGGGATCCATAAGTACGTTAGCACAAAATGCATACCCCAAAGTGCGTGTTGCAGAATGCGAAGTGCAAAATGAATGAATGAATGAATGTGTGAGTGCGGATTGACTGCATGCATGGGAACAATTTGCCTGCTGCTCAGTCATTCAGTTTAAACTCCACAAAAAGCCAAGACTCGTTCTGTGATCTTTGTGGAAAAATAGTAAGGAATTGTATCGGTATCGTATCAGTAAAACTGACATTAGCCTGAGTTTTATTCAGTATCTGATCGAAAAGAGAATCAGGGGAATCAAACATCATCTAATGAGATAAGAACATTTGCAAAAAAAACTACATAATTGTATCTTAAACCACTGGCAGATTGTTTTTGATGCTTCATAGAGCGATCTTCTTCTTCATCATCTCCATCAGGTTTAATTTCCAGACTTTAACCAGGGACCAAAGAGACGCAGAACGATCTCATCTCTGGGTGTGAAAACGTCCCGCGGGCTGCTTTCTGCGGCGGTGACAGCAAACACGCTCTTTACACACAACGACTCGTCCTGCAGGGGTCTGAACCCGCGGCGACGCTGGGAGGAGTGAACATGTCCCACCAGTGTTTGTTTGAGGATTTTGGAGTTTGCAGACACACATGATGGCCTGAGGTGCGTTGACATACCTGTCCACATACTGTATGTTTGTCCATGTCTGGTCTGGGGCTATATTCTCTACAGCTGAGCGAGGCTTCTTCAATTATTACAGGAATTTATTCAGTGACACTCAAAGCCACGTGACATAGACTCCAGCTTTTATGATACAGGATCCAATCTTAGATGACAATTTTCCGAAGAAGGCATATAGAACATTATATATTATCAAAGTTCAATGTAAGAGCTTATCAATGCCAATGAAAATAGGATACAAGAAACTAAACAGGCACATTTTCCTCACCACATTGACAGATTTTGTTTTATTTGAAGAGGTCAGACAAGTTCAGTTGGTGAAATTTGGAGGCAAAATAGATAGTTATCGATTTACCTGGATGAAAAAATTGAACATACTGAAGTGCCTGAGAATAGCACATAAGATTTCTGTGAAATCTAGTTTAGAACAGTGTTAATGGGTCAATGACAAAAAGAGGGTCAAAAAACGTATTTTTAAAAAGTTCTTTGAAAATGGATAAAAACATATTTCTGAGTGAAGAATTATGTTTTCTAACAGATTTCAGTAGTTGACCAACATTTCAAAGATTTTAGGTTCATTATTTTTTAGTATTTTTAATTTGAGCACCCAAAAATGTCAGGTGGTGCAACCAAATATATGAAAATATATTTATATGTTCCTGTTATTTTTTCTGTGTGAAATTATTGGCAAGTATCTCTCAAGTGTCTGTAGTGACTCATACATTTTCATTTTGTGTGTTTCATTTCTTTTATTTGTGAATAAGATTTGATTTGATTTGATGTTAAAATAACATTTCACATTATTACATTGGTTGTACCACCTGACATGGAAATTGTTCCAGTCACCAATGAAGTGAAAAAACCTTTTTTGTCAGTATTTCAGAGAAATCTACAAACTTTTCCACTTGGTCACAAATGTCATTTGGGCTCCTCTGGCTGATGCAGTTTCCTGTTTCCTGTTTTATTCTCTTCACTTTAAAATAAAAGTCTAATGTTACGGTTGCACCACCCTGACATTCGACAAGGTGAAAATTACGGGACAAAAGATTTTTAAATTTCTCAACAGCTTTAAAATTCTTTTTATTTGCAAAGAATGTTTTATTTAAAAAGGTTCAAGCATAAAATAATGCCACTGTATTTTTAATTTCCATTTACAAGAACTGACATTCAATTTTTAGAATTTAATTACTGTGGATACTTGTCAGGACGGTTGCACCACCTGACATTTTGGGGGTTTGAGGAACCAAAACACAAAAAAACATGTTTTATTTTAATAGTTTAAAGATGTGTTCAAATAACACAGGTTTCATAGAATAAAGAAATACATGTGATGAAATGTCATTGACCCGTAAACTGTTTCTCATCATGTGGATGGTGATTGTTTTGAATGTAGACACTAACAGACAAACTTACCTCAGCCTCATCATCTTTGGCTTCACTTATTCTGGGAATTGGGATCCTCGGGATAACCAAGAAGTGAACGGGAGCCTGAGGGCTGATATCTCTAAATGCCAAACACTGATAAAAAAAACACAAAAACAACATCTGAGAATGACTCTTTCATTGCACATTGACTTTAAATCTCTGTATCTACATCCTGACATGTCTGTGCTTATTTATCTCTGGTCTCCACGTGGAGTGTGAGATAACCCCACATGTTGTTGTTGTTGTTGTTGTTGTTTACCTTGTCATCTTCATAAATGATATCTGCAGGGATGCTTTTGTCAATCACTTTGGAGAAGATGGTCGGAGCTGGGGAACCATATTTCTTACTGGCCTCCTCTGCCAGCTTCACCTCGTCTGTTTTGCTGCACATGTGTCTCTGTGGGTCACACACACACACACACACACATAAACACACACACACATGGCACAGGTGTAAACAGAAGCTCTGGGGTCAAAGGTTAAACAACTTCAGAGAAACACAGTGAACCAAACCTCAGTGTGTTTGGGTTTAGCAGGTTTTCCACAGCCACCATCAAAGCTGCTTAAAGCTTCTGCTGTTGTAAACAAAAATAAAATGTTTATAATAATCAGCTGGTGCAGTAAAGCAGATACCTCAGCTCCATAAACGCGTTGAATTCTGTTGAGGTGAGAAACTCTGGTCCCAGTTATCCGACAAATATGACGAAAAAACATTTTTATCAAACCAAAAAAAGCTGCTGTTATTCTCTAAAACATTACTTTATTCGTTTTATTTCGACTTTTAGCAGCAGCAGCGGCGCAACCACCAGGAAGGGTCACGACAACTCTGCACTATGTTAGTGTTGCCTTCACGTAACTCGTTTTTTTCTAAACTTACCTGTTTTAAACACGTAAAATACAACTCCCCTACATTTTTATAAGCCACACCGAAATTATACAACTGAAAAAGCATTATGACATTTTAGCTTGATCTTAAATTGATTATATTTTATTGAAAAGTTGGTTTATGACATAAAAATCGACGAAAGTGTGAAGAAAACCCAGCAAATCCGTGTAAACTCACGAAATATCTACTTTTGTTGATGTTATGTTTCCACTACATAAATTGAATCGTTATCATGTTAGAAATACACAAATGGAACTAAAAGTTTTGCCTTGATTGTTCATATTATTTCCATGAGTGTCAAATTTACGACAGTTCGCGTGTATCCAAAGGCAGCATCGGATCAACGTCAACAAGGTTCGATTCAAGAGCAGCAACGTTCACTGACGTTAGTAACGATGCGAACTGTAAGTCAAGATTAACCTAAAATCTAATCATTTGATTTTAAAGCTAATAATAACTTTGACTTTTGTATCACAAAATTTTCATTAATTATCTCAAATTTTTATTTTCAATATTACAAAATTTTGTCTTTATTGTCTCAATATGTTGACTTTTTAGCTCATAACTTTGACTTTGTAGCTCAAAACTTAGACTTTTATAACATGATTTTGACTTTTGGACCAAAATTTGACTTTTTATCACAAAAATTTATTTTAAAACAGGTCACTTTAACTTTTCAGTTCAAAATTTTGAGCTTCAAGACAAAAAATTTCAGCTTTTAGCACAAAAATTTGAATTATAATGTGGAATTTTGATTTATTTTATCTCAAAATTTTGTCTTTCTTAAACTATTGACAATTTATATCTAAATTTTGACTTTAATATATAAAAATCAAAATGATGAATATTTGACTGTTTGTCTTTATTATCACAAAATGTTGATGTTTTAGCTCATAACTTTGACTGTGCATTTTAAAATTTGGACTTTTTTTTCACAGAATTTTGACTTTTGACTCACAATTTGAATTTTATCACAAAATGCAGAATTTTATTTCAAAATATGACATTTTTAACAAAATTATGACTTTAGTACCCCATCTGAAAAAAAAAGACTTTAAAGCTCAAATATTTTGACAGTTTTTCTCAAAATTTTACAGTATGTTATATAACTTTGACTTTTTGACCCAAATTTTTGACTTTCTTATCTTAAAGTATTGACTTTTGGCTTATAATTTTGACTATTCGTCTCAAAATTTGACTTTTTATCTTTAAATTCGAGATTTTTTTGTACAGATTTTACTTTACAGGTCCCAAAAAAAAAAAGAAAAAGAAAATACTTTAATTATTCTCAACATAATTGTCACATAACTTTGACTTTTTGACCCAAAATTTTGACTTTCTTATCTTAAAGTATTGCCTTTTGGCTTATAATTTTGACTATTCATCTCAAATTTTGACTTTTTATCTCAAAATTCAAGGTTTTTTGTACAGATTTTACTTTACATGGGCCAAAAAAAGAAAAAGAAAATATTGTAATTATTCTCAACATAATTGTCACATAACTTTGACTTTTTGACCCAAAATTTTGACTTTCTTATCTTAAAGTATTGACTTTTGGCTTATAATTTTGACTATTCATCTCAAAATTTGACTTTTTATCTCAAAATTCGAGTTTTTTTTGTACAGATTTTACTTTACATGGGCCAAAAAAAAAAGAAAAAGAAAATATTTTAATTATTCTCAACATAATTTTGCCACCTAAGAGGTCATGTCCAAGCAACACTTGTTCACCCTTTTTTATTGTTATTACGTGTTTCGGCCACAGGGGGCGCTGTTGTTGATTTTATTTTGAAGGTGACAGCTGGTTCATATGTCAACAGACAGGAAGTGACGCCTGTCAGAGGGGAAACATGGCGGCCCGCACACGCCTGTCCTTGCTGTTCCCTAAAAATTTCCCCCCTTTAAGAAACAAGAAGCTCCAGCTCCACACTGAGGCCGCGGTCAGAGAGCCCGCGTACCCGCCCATAGTGCACTCTCTGACGGCTAAGAGCAAAGCGGCGCGCCGGCGGCAGGCGGAGGAGCAGGTGAAGAGGATCTGCGCATCCTCAGTGGAGGACAAACTCTCGCTGCTCACGCGGGTCCAGCGCAAGAAATTCGTGGTGTACCCGCAAACTTTTGCACGAAACGCAGACACATGGTACCAACACTTCACCAAGACTGCGTACATCCCGGGTTTACCGGAGAAATACACCCCGGCAGTGGAGGAGACTCAGGGGGATGAGAGGCCGGTGACTGGGGATGATGCGTTCAGGGACATCCGCTCTTTAGTCACCAGTGTGATCTTACAGGAGCAGTGGCACATGAAGAAAGGGAAAACTTTTCTGTACAGGGAGCAAGAACAGAACATTGGACCTGTTCTGAGAAACCTGGTGACTGGACTCAATCATAGTTTGGCCAAATACAACCCTCTGTTTCTGCACTCCAGTATAGGTAAGTAACAATAACAATGTTTACATCACTTATGTCACATGTTAGAGAGGGACAGAAAGAAAACACATGTATGGGACAATATTTCTTTATTCTATGAAACCTGTGTTATTTGAACACATCTTTAAACTATTAAAATATAACATGTTTTTTTGTGTTTTGGTTCCTCAAACCCCCAAAATGTCAGGTGGTGCAACCGTCCTGACAAGTATCCACAGTAATTAAACTCTAAAAATTGAATGTCAGTTATTGTAAATGGAAATTAAAAATACAGTGGCATTATTTTATGCTTGAACCTTTTTAAGTAAAATATTCTTTGCAAATAAAAATTATTTTAAAGCTGTTGAGAAATGTAAAAAACTTTTGTCCCGTAATTTTCACCTTGTCAAATGTCAGGGTGGTGCAACCGTAACATTAGACTTTTATTTTAAAGTGAAGAGAATAAAACAGGAAACAGGAAACTGCATCAGCCAGAGGAGCCCAAATGACATTTGTGACCAAGTGGAAAAGTTTGTAGATTTCTCTGAAATACTGATAAAAAAGGTTTTTTCACTTCATTGGTGACTGGAACAGTTTCCATGTCAGGTGGAACAACCAATGTAATAATGTGAAATGTTATTTTAACATCAAATTATTTATCTTGTTCACAAATAAAAGAAATGAAACACACAAAATGAAAATGTATGAGCCACTACAGACACTTGAGAGATACTTGCCAATAATTTCACACAGAAAAAATAACAGGAACATATAAATATATTTTCATATATTTGGTTGCACCACCTGACATTTTTGGGTGCTCAAATTAAAAATACTAAAAAATAATGAACCTAAAAACTTTGAAATGTTGGTCAACTACTGAAATCTGTTAGAAAACATAATTCTTCTCTCAGAAATATGTTTTTATCCATTTTCAAAGAACTTTTTAAAAATACGTTTTTAGACCCTGTTTTTGTCATTGACCCGTATACTTGTTTGTTTTGGGCTCTAATTATGCATGTAAAGCATAGACTGTATGAAACATATACAGATATTAAAGCATCTTATTGCTCTTTTGTCATGTGGTGTTCAGGGTTCAATACTGGGACCTTTCCTATTCTTCTTCAGTTATTTTAGACACTCTGACCCAGATATTCTCAATCTTGGGGGTCACAAGAAAATTTCCAGGGGTCGGCAAATCATTTTGTAAATTCTAGCTGATATTATATTTAAAAATTCAGACAGTGTTGTTTTTCACAGAATTTTGACCATTGACTCACACTTTTGCTTTTTATCACAAATTCTGATTTTAAAGCAAGTAACTTTTACTTTTCAGCTCAAATATTGGACTTTCATAATAGAATTTTTGATTTTTTGATTTTTTGATTTTTTTGACTCACCATGCAGAATTTTGACTTTTTTTTATCCGAGCGTGTGGACTATCTCAAAATAATGACAATTTATATCAAAATTTTGACTTTAATATCTGAAAGAATTGAAATTTAAACTCTAAATTTTGACTGTTTTCTCATAATTTGACTGTAAATCACATAACTTTTACTTTTTGACCCAAAATAGGAACTTATATTATTGACTTTAGCCTTATAATTTTGACTATTCACCTCAAAATTTGACTTTTCAGCTCATAACATTGACTTTGTAGCTTAAGATTTGGACTTTTATCCAGGATTTTGACTTTTGACTCAAGATTTTACTTTTTATCTCAAAATAAGATTCAATAGCAAGAAGCTTTGACTGTTCTGCTTGAAATTTTGAGTTTTTAGCACAAACTTTGACTTGCGATGCAGAATTTTGTCTCAAAATATTGACTATTTATGTTAAGATTGTAACTTATATCTGATAAAATTGACTTTCAAGCTCAAATTTTGATTGTTTTTCTTGAAATTCTACCGTTTATCACATAACTTTGACTTCATGACCTAAAATTTTGATTTTCTTATCTTAAAATATTGACTTTTGGGTTATTATTTTGGCTGTATATCTCAAAATTGGACTTTTAGCAGAGTTGTTTTAGTTTCCAAAATTTGTTGTATAACCTGAGCAGTAGTGTTTTGCCTTAACAAGTTCAATGGGTGATTGTTTATGTACTTGTTCATATTTTGTACTGCAGAACCTGAAATTTAATCAAGCGTTTGTGTCTTATATTCAGTAAAAAATTGTCTTTTTATTCTAAATATGAGCCACACTCAACTGACCAGTCCAGAAACATGTCGTATTTTGAGTTAATTAAAGACAAAAATGAGGTTTGAATTGAAACAGTTTTTAAACATATGTCTCATCAGTGTTGCTGTGTTTCTTCTCCTCCTCTTCAGATTTCGATCCTAAAGTCCATTTTTACTGGAGACGAGGACAGAGAATCATCCCTAAAGGCCACAGAAAAGGACGACAGGAGCCGACCAGGTTTCAGATCGATGACCAGCCCAAGAGTCAGATTAGGATTACGCAACAACTCCCACAGGTGAGAAACACTGTGGATTAGCGTCTGTGTAGCGTTCAGAATCACTGACTTTGAGTTTGTTTAACTGTGTTTTTTTATCTAGTTTGTCCCTCTGGAGGCCTCGTACACAGCTGAAGTCCCAGAGATCACTGCAGCTCCCAACATGATGCCGATGTTCAAAAGACAGTACGACAACAACATATTTACAGGTAACTCAGCAACTTATTAAGTTTTTAAGCTCTATTTTGTCCCTCTGGTGCCCCTGTAGTATCTCAACATGATTTACAGCTCATGAAAACTTTTTTTTTTTTTTTTCTCTCACTGGTGTTTTTGAAAACCCGAGTTTCAGCCTCGTTTTAGCTGCTGTCTCTTTAAGGTTTCCCCTCTAGAAACCTGTGGGGTCAGACCTTGGTGTTTGAGGCCCCGTCCCTCTAACACGTCAGGAGTTCAGTCTGAACATCCAGCATTGTTGAATTGAATTAATTGAATTTACATCTTTTTGAATTGTCAGAAAGTATCATACCCCTTCTTTAAATTTATTGTCATAAACAAATAAAAATAAATTTAAAAAACACATCAAAGGCAAAAAAAATATCAAATTTGTCATAAAAGACAACAACAGAACAAGGAAATCCTAACATTTGAGATGCTTAACTTAAAAACATTCTCTTCTGAACATTCTCATCCTGGCTGAGGCTGGATTAGATTTACATTTAATAAACTCTGGTAGGTTGACACAACCTGGAAATGAGCTGTTGAAGAAATGGGGTCTTTTATTTTATTTTATTTCGTTTTATTTTCTATGTCTTACTTCTTTGACTTTTTGATAAGTATATTGTCTGTTTTGGGTTGTTTTTTTACCTTTATGTTTATTGTTGTAGTGTCTGACTTTAGTTTCTCTGGTTATGTCTTCGTACGTGTTTTCTAAATGTTGTAATGTGTGAAAATCCTCATTAAAACTGTTATTGAAAAAAAAAACAAAAACAAAAACAAAAAACATTCTTTTCTTTTATGAATGAATGAACAACAAGGCAAACAATGGTCAAACAAAAAACAAACTCTGCAGTTTTCCAAGAATTTCAGACAGAAACAAAAAACTATTAAATGACTGATAAAACTTTTTTTACTTTTCCAAAAAAGGAGCTGGAGGAATAAAACTTATCGATTTCCAATTTTAGTGGGTGAAAGAAAAATCCAGTTAGTCAACCTTTTATCTTTATACATAATAACATAGTATGAGTTATTTGTCCTTGTTCTCATTATATTTAAATACAAATGAGCTGTTGTGATTATAAAAATATATTACTTATATATCCTATATGTATACTTTATATATCACTGATTCTTGAGAGTTGGGACAAAAGAGGTTTTAATTTTTTTTTTTTTTTAATTCACACTATATTCATCAGAGTTATATATTTTTGCAGAGAAAAGTCTTAACTATTTAATCATGTAAAGATCACAGACCATACATTTAAAGAGATCTTTAAAATAGATTATAGTGTTTGCAAAAACATATCAAAGATATACAGAGTTCCTTTAGATTTAATTTGGAAAATATACTTTTAATAGACTTTTTTATGTAGGACATTTTTTGTCCCAACTCTCAAGAATGACTGAGTTATATATACTCGCATTTGTATATCCCTAAATCAGTGCAATATCTATAAATCTATAAAAAAATTATTGAAGCACCGAACAAAAATACATCTGTGTGTATAAATGTGCAAACTCGCATCTACACGCGTGCAAATTTACAAATATGTACAGCATGTGTGCGTATGTATACATACATACATACATGCCAGTGATTATATAATAGTATTACATTTTATTTATAGAGCGCTTTTCAAAAACTTAAAGACGCTTCATGAGGTAAATGTAAACAGTGCAGGTGAAAACATTAGTGAAATTAACAACAGAATAATGAGAAAACAACTGAAAACATTGGATGTAGAAAAAAGGTGAAAGGGTTGTTAAAAGTTAAAAGCAGCGTACATACGTTTTTTATACTTATATAAACAATCTTAAATCTGTATGCAGCGTTGAAGTAACACCAGTTTGATGTTAAATTAACCCCATACTCTTCTTTTTTTTTTTTTTTTTTTAAAATAATAAAGGATCTAAGCTTCCAGACGCGGCCTGTTACGGTCACACCCAGTTCCACCTGGTTCCAGACCGTTACCATAGAGACCGGATGACCCGGCGGCAGGAGCCGGAGCAGATGGAGGTTTTCCTCAGAGCCAACGCACTCGCCAGCCTCTTCGCCTGGACGGGAGCTCAGGCCACGTACCAGGGTGAGACGCTGCTCTCTAATTATTACGTTTTTGTTTCTTTTTCATCAGTGGCGTTTAACACTTGAGTCGTTTTCTTTCTCCTCAGGTTTCTGGAACAACGAAGACGTCACCCGACCCTTCGTGTCTCAGGCCGTGATTACAGACGGAAAGTTCTTCTCCTTCTTCTGCTACCAGCTCAACACTTTGGCGCTCTCCGTGGAGGTCGACGCCAACAACCCGAGGAAAAACCTGCTGTGGGGGACGGAGAGTCTGCAGCTGTACGACAGCGTCCAGGACGGCGAGGTGGTCGGTCTGGACGATGACGTCATCAAACTCCTGCTGCAGTTCTTCCTGAATCAACCGTAAAACATCCACATCTCACTCAGAGGAGTTTCCTGTGACTGTGTGTACTTCAAGGAACGTAGGAACATAAGAAATCAAAGATGGCAGACGGAGCTGTGTTCTGGTGTCCGAAACGAAACTAAATACTGAACCATCCTGAAAACATACGTGTGCTTACTGAGCTGATTGTATTTATGCAGAAATAAAAAACATGCTTTACAAAAAAGAAAACAGTGTGTCAACATTTTTTCTTTTACTTTTATTCAAATTTGATGAGTCTCACGGTCATTTGAGAAGCTTCTGATTCTTTTCAGTTTAATTTGGAAATTAAAATTGATGCAAATTTACCACGAAATAAGGAATAAAGAAGTCCTGGATGTTACGATGCCACGCTTTGAAGATGCAGAGACATTAACAGCTTTGTCGTGTCGGAATGTTTATGGGTCAATGACAAAAAGACGTATTTTTTAAAGGTTCTTTGAAAATGGATAAAAAAACATATTTCTGAGAGAAGAATTATGTTTTCTAACAGATTTCAGTAGTTGACCAACATTTCAAAGTTTTGAGGTTCATTATTTTTTAGTATTTTTAATTTGAGCACCCAAAAATGTCAGGTGGCTCAACCAAATATATGAAAATATATTTATATGTTCCTGTTATTTTTTCTGTGTGAAATTATTGGCAAGTATCTCTCAAGTGTCTGTAGTGACTCATACATTTTCATTTTGTGTGTTTCATTTCTTTTATTTGTGAATAAGATAAATAAATTGATGTTAAAATAACATTTCACANTTTTTACATTTCTCAACAGCTTTAAAATTCTTTTTATTTGCAAAGAATGTTTATTTAAAAAGGTTCAAGCATAAAATAATGCCACTGTATTTTTAATTTCCATTTACAATAACTGACATTCAATTTTTAGAGTTTAATGACTGTGGATACTTGTCAGGACGGTTGCACCACCTGACATTTTGGGGGTTTGAGGAACCAAAACACAAAAAAACATGTTATATTTTAATAGTTTAAAGATGTGTTCAAATAACACAGGTTTCATAGAATAAAGAAATACATGTGATGAAATACTTAATTCATGATGGAAGGAAATATTGCACTCGGGACGTCACGTCATTGACCCGACTACTGACTGTGGAAACTTTACAGCGGCTTGAATTCTGATATTTAATGTAATGAAAAAATTACCATCATTTCTCTCTCTCTCTCATATTCTTCTCCACTTTTTAAAAAATAGAACCATGAAAATACAGTAACTTTTCCAACATAATTGAATGTATTAAGTAATACCTGCGGTGTCCACATGGGGGCGCCAATGTTGCCCACAACCAAAAGTTACTCACAGGAGCTTCAAACCTTCTCTAACACACTCAAATATAACAAAACGAGTTTCAAGAGTCTTTTTTCCTGCACATAAAACTATTAATTTGACTCTCTCTAAAAGTTATGAACAATTTCTTTCATATTCAGGACTGAAGATTTCCTCGAGACGAGTGTTGAATAAAAGCTGCAGAATACAGTGTTTCATGTGTTTTCATGTGTTTTTATTCACACAGTGGCAAATATTTCAGGTCAGTGCAAGTTTACACCAAAGACTCACAGCTAAAACCTAAAGGATCTAAATGTACGATGATGCATCATGATGTATAAGAAGGTTATAAAGACGTTTATGATGTTAGCCACACAAATGCACGGTGACGTAAAGCTGCGGTTAGTCCGTTATCATTGGTACGTTAAGGGCTCTCAGGGTGAAAGTGTAAGGCACTGCTCACAAATCATGATGCAAAGTAACAGAAAGTGGAGTTTGAGCGATGGAGCAGAAACAGGAAACGTGCGTTAAAGGTGTGGTGACAGAGTTTCTCCACAGGAAGTGAAGATACAAACAGGATAAAGCACAAAACCACATTCTCCGGTTATGTAAAGTGAGAAAAAACTCCTTCATGTCAGAGAGAAAGTGTTGGTTATTGCTCTAAGGTAGTGGTGCTCAACCTTTTCCAATTCAGGGCTCGCTTTAAAGTCTCAAACATTTTCGGCGTATGGAGGCCGTATAATGCCGCGTTAAAGCAAAAACCCAAAATATAACAAAAAAACAAAGTAATACAACCCAAAATGTAATTAACCATTTGCCCACAATATAACAATTTGTTAAATTTTCCGTCAGTAATTACATTTTTTGGGTTATACAACATTTATTTTACCACATTTCAGGTCTTAGTGCGTTCTTTTTTGTATGGGCTTTGTTAAATGTGGGGTCATGTCACATATTGAGCTTTAACATGCCTTCTTAAAGGGCTTTTCTTCTATACCAATGTTTAAGAAGTGTCAGGATTTTTCCCTTAAGTGTTTTTATTTGTCTTAAGGCATGAAAAAAAGTTTTCCTTTTTTTAAAAAAAATATTTGTAACAGAGCATTCAACATAAAACAGTGTGAACTTAATCTCCACATGAGACTTTTTTTGTTGTTTGAACTCTCTTTCATACATTTTAATACTAAATAATTCATACTTTATAAGCTTTTTCACCCTCAAATGTTTGTCTATAACTTTTTGAAAATGTATTTTTGTTTTGAAAAAAAAATTGAAAACATTTTTTCAGGCCCTAAGAAGAATAAAAATATCCTGACACAGGCTAATATGAATTTCCACCACATGAACTATTGAATTTAGGAGTAAATAACTTTTAAATACCACTTGACATCTTAAACATTATTCTGTATCTTTATATAAATACCTTTGATGAAAATTCAGACTATTTTGGAAATTATTTGGCGGCCCACTTGCAATACCTCCGCGCCCCACCAGGGGGCCACGACCCACAGGTTGGGGATCACTGCTCTAAGGTGAAACACTACATATCGATAAAAGAGGATATTGCTCTAAAGCTCTAAGTCGTTGACACACGTGTGTCCACAGTTTAAAGGTTCTGGATCGAAGCTTTTTGTCGTCTTCAAACTTTCCTCTGTCTCATCGAAGAACTTTCCTCTGATCCGTTGTTTTCACCAGGCGACCTGACGAGAGACAGAAATCACAACAACATCATGATAAAAAAAAAAAAATTAAATCCTAAAGGAGGATTAATTTCTGCTCTGGTGATACTCACTGAGTGTTCGTCTGCTCGCTCGTATCGTTTCCTGAGAACGAGAACATTTAAAGGTTAAATCACGGTGGTTAGTGACTCAACTCAACTCAACTTGATTTATAAAGCACTTTGAAAACAACCATAGCTGAAAACAAAGGGCTGTACACATATGAAGAAACACTGAAACAAAGATAAAAAAAAATCATATATAACACTTAAGTTATTGTTTCATTGTTTCATTGTTCCTAAAAACAAATTTAAGAACAATAAAAACAATGAGTAAAACAATAACTAAAAACAAACCATGGAACACTAAAACAGAGTCGAGTCTCATGGTGAGTTAAAAGCTGAGGAATAGAAGTGGGTTTTAAGACGAGTTTTAAAAACAGACAGTGAGGTGGATCGTCTGATGTGGAGAGGGAGCTCGTTCCACAATTTAGGGGCAACGACAGAAAAAGTTTGTCCCCTCTGAGCTTCCGTTTGGACCTCGGTACCTCAAGGAGCAGGAGGTCAGCTGACCTGAGGCACCGAGCAGGAGTGTAGGGGTGGAGGAGCTCAGAGAGGTAAGGTGGGGCCAGAACATTAAAAGATTTAAAAACAAATAAAAGAATCTTAAAATGGACCCTAAAGTGCACAGGCAGCCAGTGGAGGGAGGCCAGGATTGGGGTGATGTGCTCTCTCTCTCTTACGTCCTCCAGTTAAAAGGCGGGCGGACGCATTTTGCACCAACTGGAGACGTGCAAGGGAGCACTGGCTGACTCCAGAGTACAGTGAGTTGCAGTAATCCAGCCGTGATGTGATAAAAGCGTGGATTACTGCTTCACTAAGGCTTCACCTTTGCCAGCTGCCTTAGATGATAAAAGCTGGACTTAACAACCGAGCTGATCTGTCTGTCGAATTTAAAATCACTGTCCATCTTAAAACCCAAGTTTGACATAAGTGGCTTAAAATGACCCGCCGGCGGGCCGAGGTCAAAAGGAGGAGTTACACAAGGGCCACTGGGGCCAAACACCATCACCTCTGTCTTCCTTTCATTAAAGTTTAAAAAGTTCAGAGCCATCCAGGACTTGATGTCCTCAAGACAGGCAAGGAGTGGTGTCAGGGAGAAAGCATTTTTTCTTCTTCAACGGGACATATATTTGGACAATCATCTGCATAACAATGGAAGGAGATGCCGTGCTTTCTTTTTTTTTTTTTTTTTTTTTTTTTTTTTTTTTTTTTTTTTTTTTTTTTTTTTTTAAATTTTTATTATTTTTTTTTTTTATTACATAAACAGACAAGACAACATGAACACAAAATGCACCCCACTCACCCTAACCTCCCACACAAAACTACACATGGTGCAAAAAAATAGAGTATACATATAGACCAGTTTACATTTTCAAAATAAACCTTTGAGAACCTCCCATCTCCTTTCATATGTTTTGGCATCATTGTCGGTTTCGACCATATAACCTTCTAAAACTATATATCTCTGTACAAATCTTTTAAACGAAATAATATTGAGTGATGATCTATCTATGGCCTTAAAAATAAAACGTTTACCAAGAACAAAAATTAGGTTAACTAAGTCATCACTGTCCACAAAATCTCCTAAGAATACAGAAACAAAATCCAATTTCAAGGACAAGCCAATTTCTAAACACATTTTTTCAACGTTGTTCCAAAACAAGGACACGATGTGACAGAGCCAAAACATGTGCAAGGTGGATTCAGACTCCTGATGACAAAAACGACAATCATCTGTCTCAGCCATATTCCATATCTTTAACATTTTCCTTGTGGGTAAAAAATTATATATGATTTTAATTTGAAAGAATCGGTTTTGTACATCCACTGTAGTGTTGTAAATTAATTTAAATATTTTTTCCCATGGTAATGGACAGTCAAAAAATTCTTCCCATTTTCCATATGTGTTATATGGGGCAGCCTTTAACGACTGCTTTATTAAATAAAAATTATATATACTTTTATTTGGTTTTATTCTATTTAACCAATTGGAGATGCCGTGCTTTCTTAATATGGACCCCAGTGGCAGCAAATATAAAGAGAAGAGCAGGGGGCCCAGGATCGACCCCTGTGGAACCCCATACATTGTGACAGTAAAGACTCCACCTGTGACGGCGCTGACTCACCTGCTGCTGTGTAATCTTTCTTTGACTGACTCTTCTCGTAGAGCAGGATGGCGGCGACCAGAACGACCACTTCAACCAGAATCGCGATGAAGGGCTTCAGAGGCTCGTAGAAACTGATGACCTTTGGCAGAATTATTCTGTTATTAGTGTTTCAAAAATAAGTCACAAATAAATAATAAAAGTCTGCACAGTTTCATTTTTTAGTGTCCTCCAAAACTGTAAATGCAACAGATCAAACAAGGTGAGAAACAATCGAATGAATCATTGATATGAGTTTGAATTATTTCGTAAAAATCACACTTTTCACTGTCTTCATCTCTTTTTTTAATTCTTATTGAGCATTTCAGCAAAAGAAAAAATAAAATAAAAACAAGAGGACCGAGAATAGAGCCTTGGGAAACTCCAGAAAATCTTTTTTTTAATTCTTTCACATCAAATACTATTAACTTAAATGTGTATATATTTTCTCTTTCTTCCTTTTGTGTAAAGTTTCTATATTTATAATATTTCTACATTTCTTATTTGAAATTAATTACTATCTGTGTTTAATATATTTGATATTTAATGTTTATTCGTGCTCGTTTTTGTACGAGAGCACAGTAGAAACTGAAGTTAAATTCCTTGAAGATACTTGGCAGTAATTCTAATTCTGAAATACACTGTAAAGTCTTAAATCTAATGTGTGTTTATGTTTTATTTTTGATCAAAATTGTCTAATAATACTTAATATGAGCGACATTCACCTAACAAGTCAAGGAAAAGATAGATAGATAGATAGATAGATAGATAGATAGATCCATAGATAGATAGATAGATAGAAAATTAGATAGATAGAAAGTTAGATAGATAGATAGATAGATAGATAGATAGATAGATAGATAGATAGATAGATAGATAGATAGATAGATAGATAGATAGATAGATAGATGGATAGATAGATGGATAGATAGATTGATGGAAAGATAGATAGAAAGATCCATAGATAGATAGATAGATCCAAATAGATAGATAGATAAATAGATAGATAGATAGATAGATAGATCCATAGATAGATAGATAGATAGAAAATTAGATAGATAGAAAGTTAGATAGATAGATAGATAGATAGATAGATAGATAGATAGATAGATAGATAGATAGATAGATAGATAGATAGATAGATAGATAGATAGATAGATAGATAGATGGATNGATAGATAGATAGATAGATAGATAGATAGATAGATAGATGGATAGATGGATAGATAGATAGAAAGATCCATAGATAGATAGATAGATCCAAATAGATAGATAGATAGATAGATAGATCCATAGATAGATCCATAGATAGATCCATAGATAGATAGATAGATAGATAGATAGATAGATAGATAGAGAAAGAGAGATAGATAGATAGATAGATAGATAGATAGATAGATAGATAGATCCATAGATAGAGAACGATAGATCCATAAATAGATAGATAGATAGATAGATAGATAGATAGATAGATAGATAGATAGATAGATAGATAGAGAGATAGATGGATAGATAGAGAACGATAGAGAAAGAGAGATAGATAGATAGATAGATAGATAGATAGATAGATAGATAGATAGATAGATAGATAGATAGATAGATAGATAGAGAAAGAGAGATAGATGGATAGATAGATAGATAGATAGATAGATAGATAGATAGATAGATAGAGAAAGAGAGATAGATAGATAGATAGATAGATAGATAGATGGATAGATAGATAGAGAAAGATAGATAGATAGATAGATGGATAGATGGATAGATAGATAGAGAAAGATAGATAGATAGATAGATAGATAGATAGATAGATAGATAGATAGATAGATAGATAGATAGATAGAGAAAGAGAGATAGATAGATAGATAGATAGAGAAAGAGAGATAGATAGATAGATAGATAGATAGATAGATAGATAGATGGATAGATAGATAGATAGTGATTTCATTGATCCTTTAGGTTCCTCCATCAGGGAAACTGACATTTCCATCAAAATTTACAGCACTGTACACAAACACAATAGGCATTTAAAAGAGTCAACACCGTTAAAAATATAAAAAATCTATAAAAAGGAAATAAAGTTAAACATAAATACAGCTCTAAGATGTATTCAAATACTTAAATAACTCACAAACACTTGAGTTTAGACTTTGTAGTGTATTTGATATGTAAGGATGAAAACGCATTTTCTGGAGTCCCTCAAGGCTCCATGTTTGGTCCGCACCTTTTTTAAAATTTCTTTTCTTGCACTATTTGTGTGTTTTCTTGAAATTAAACAAGTAAAAACAACAATTACTGAAATATTTAGTGTCTGATAAGTGGTGGAGTTGAAACAGGGACATCATCTGGGATTTTATGCTCCACTACTTGACTCCAGCAAATGTTGTAATAAGCAGAAGAAGAAATAAAAACATGAACTTGAAACTCTGCCACTGACCTTCAGCTCCACGCGACCCATCGTGGTGCCGATGGCGTAGACGGCGCCGCAGTAATAAAAGCCAGAGTCGTCCTGCGTCAGGTTGTGAACCACCAGTTTGGTTTTCCTTTCCTCGTTTTTGATCCCATACTTTTGATGATCTTCTGAAGAGAAAATCTGCTCCTAAGGAAAAAAAACAACAACATGTCAGGGTCATAAACGTGTTTAAATGTTTCCTTTCATGACTCTGGTTTTTTAGTTCTGCTCCTCTTTAATAATGAATAAAAGCTCCTGTCACTAACTTTATCGCCTGTATCGTTGGCTTTGAACCAGCTCCAGGTGTTTGGTTTGGGTTTGTTGTCCTCCATTTTACAGGTGATGACCACAGAGTCGCCCACGTAGCTGACGATGGGTTTATCTCGCACTTCTCCGATCTGTGGAGCTGAAAAAAAAACACAAATAAAGCATAATTATACTTAATTTCCTCTTTAAAGCCTTTCAACCATGTAACTGGGTCAATGACAAAAATAGGGTCTAAAAACGTATTTTTAAAAGGTTCTTTGAAAATAGATAAAAAAAATAATCCTGAGTAAAAAATTATGTTTTCTAACAGATTTCAGTAGTTGACCAACATTTCAAAGTTTTAAGGTTCATTATTTTTTAGTATTTTTAATCTGAGCACCCAAAAATGTCAGGTGGTGCAACCAAATATATGAAAATATATTTATATGTTCCTGTTATTTTTTCTGTGTGAAATTATTGGCAAGTATCTCTCAAGTGTCTGTAGTGACTCATACATTTTCATTTTTTGTGTTTCATTTCTTTTATTTGTGAATAAGATAAATAATTTGATGTTAAAATAACATTTCACATTATTACATTGGTTGTACCACCTGACATGGAAATTGTTCCAGTCACCAATGAAGTGAAAAAACCTTTTTTATCAGTATTTCAGAGAAATCTACAAACTTTTCCACTTGGTCACAAATGTCATTTGGGCTCCTCTGGCTGATGCAGTTTCCTGTTTCCTGTTTTATTCTCTTCACTTTAAAATAAAAGTCTAATGTTACGGTTGCACCACCCTGACATTTGACAAGGTGAAAGTTACAGGACAAAAGTTTTTTAAATTTCTCAAAAGCTTTAAAATTCTTTTTATTTGCAAAGAATGTTTTATTTAAAAAAGGTTCAAGCATAAAATAATGCCACTGTATTTTTAATTTCCATTTACAATAACTGACATTCAATTTTTAGAGTTTAATTACTGTGGATACTTGTCAGGACGGTTGCACCACCACTGTAAAACCCCCAAACTCCTTGGTTTTGTGTTTTTTTGTAGTTATATTTTAATAGTTTAAAGATGTGTTCAAATAACACAGGTTTCATAGAATAAAGAAATACATGTGATGAAATACTCAATTCATGATGGAAGGAAATATTGCACTCGGACACAAAAAAAGGGACGTCACGTCATTGACCCAACTACTGTTTTTTTACTCATGAAGAAGCATAATTAGTTTTCTAAATGTGTCAAAAAAAACTCAAATATGATAACTCATGTTCTTTACCTGCCAAAACAAAGTCTATTTTTGCTTCATTGCCAAAAACACACGAGTAGCGGCCGAGGTTTTCTTCTCTCTCGATGACAAACCTGCAGATCAGAAACACACACGGTTGATTTTCACGACGTCAGACAATCTTTTGTATCATGTTCAGATGAAAAAATTAGTGACGAGAAAGGAGAAAAATGGAGTGAGTAAGTAAAGGGATGTTTCTACCTTTGTTTGAGGTTATACTGCTCGTTCTGCAGCTGCACCGTGACTCTGCTGTTCTCCACCTCTTCTTCATCTTTCCTCCAGAAACCCGTGATGTTCAGAGACTTGTTGTGATGAGCACCTGCCCAGGTGCACATCAGAACCAGGACGACCGGGTTCAAGAGTTCCACTTTCTCCGTGTGACTTTCACCTGTGTGGATTTTAAACACAGAGAAACATAAATAAATGAACATCCATAAAAAGAGATTATATAAACGGCAGCAGCTGGAAAAACATGTTGACGGATCAACAACAACATTAATACTTCACTTATATGGGTCAATGACAAAAAGAGGGTCTAAAAACATATTTTTAAAAAGTTCTTTGAAAATGGTTAAAAACATATTTCTGAGAGAAGAATTATGTTTTCTAACAGATTTCAGTAGCTGACCAACATTTCAAAGTTTTTAGGTTCATTATTTTTTAGTATTTTTAATTTGAGCACCCAAAAATGTCAGGTGGCGCAACCAAATATATGAAAATATATTTATATGTTCCTGTTATTTTTTCTGTGTGAAATTATTGGCAAGTATCTCTCAAGTGTCTGTAGTGACTCATACATTTTCATTTTGTGTGTTTCATTTCTTTTATTTGTGAATAAGATAAATAATTTGATGTTAAAATAACATTTCACATTATTACATTGGTTGTTCCACCTGACATGGAAATTGTTCCAGTCACCAATGAAGTGAAAAAA
>RPOG01000829.1:131790-153279 GCA_008086565.1 Thalassoma bifasciatum
GATAAATAATTTGATGTTAAAATAACATTTCACATTATTACATTGGTTGTACCACCTGACATGGAAATTGTTCCAGTCACCAATGAAGTGAAAAAACCTTTTTTATCAGTATTTCAGAGAAATCTACAAACTTTTCCACTTGGTCACAAATGTCATTTGGGCTCCTCTGGCTGATGCAGTTTCCTGTTTCCTGTTTTATTCTCTTCACTTTAAAATAAAAGTCTAATGTTACGGTTGCACCACCCTGACATTTGACAAGGTGAAAATTACGGGACAAAAGTTTTTTACATTTCTCAACAGCTTTAAAATTCTTTTTATTTGCAAAGAATGTTTTATTTAAAAAGGTTCGAGCATAAAATAATGCCACTGTATTTTTAATTTCCATTTACAATAACTGACATTCAATTTTTAGAGTTAAATTACTGTGGATACTTGTCAGGACGGTTGCACCACCTGACATTTTGGGGGTTTGAGGAACCAAAACACAAAAAAACATGTTATATTTTAATAGTTTAAAGATGTGTTCAAATAACACAGGTTTCATGGAATAAAGAAATACATGTGATGAAATACTCAATTCATGATGGAAGGAAATATTGCACCCAGACACAAAAAAAGGGACGTCACGTCATTGACCCATAGAGGAATCATGATCAATACTGGACGTACAGAGGCAGGAAAAAGTGTGTGAACCCTTTGGATTTACCCAATTATATTATTATCCTGTGAGTCTAAACATGCATTAAATATTAATATTTACCTTTCAGCACATAACTCTTCTCGATGGTTTGTAGAGGGCTGATGGGATCCAGAGGTGGAGGTGTTGGACCGGTCGTTTCTCACAGAAAAATACAAAATAACATTAATGTGTTGGTCTAGATTCATGTATGCAGATAATATATCTTCTTGTCACTCTTTAATATTATTTAAAAGTTTAATTCATCACAAAAAAACTGAGCAGAGCATAATAAATAACAGTGTTATGATTATATATTATTATCTTTTAACCTTGTCATGACATGTTACAAGTAGAGTGAGTTATAAAAGTAAAAACATGATTTAAAAAAAAAACAATGAATTAATGAATTAATTAAATGTCTTTCTATATATGATTATTGTCTTGCATTTTTTTTTAATTTAGAGCCGTGTTCAAATTACACAGTTTACACCCTCTGTGCTAAAAATCCCAGTGAATATGACATGCTAAAAAAAATTACTATTTATATTTCTATGAGTTATCTAATTTATGCAACATTAGTCCTGATTATTTGTTTGAGAAATAAATACTATGTATGTGTCCTATATTTAAAGATTATTAATGGGAGTGCTGGTATAGTGATCTTGGTTGCACACCTTTCATCTCACTCTGGTTAAAATTTAAAAAAGCCAGATTAAAAAAATAATAATAAATAAAAACTAAAAAAGGATGATAATAAAAATAAATAAATCAAAGAAATAATAAGGGTACAAAACAAATAAATAAAAATACATAATAATAAAAACAAATATAGAAATTTAAAAAAATAAATGTTAAAAAATAACATAAAAGACATAATTATAATTAATTAATACATTTAAAAAAATCAAAAGTGTATAATAAATAAAGACAAGAAACAATAGATTCAGAAAATAAAAATAAAAAATATTACAAAAAGACACTGATTAAATCATACATTAGAAAATGAAAAAATTAATAATTGAAAGGATATATAATAAAGTTTTTTTTAAAAGAAATAATACATGAAATATTAAAAAATAAAAAACTGAAAAGACATTTTTATTGATTAATCAATTCAGAAAATTAAAAAAAATCATTTGTGGAAAATCACAGGGGCGGATCCAGAGGGGGGGTCAGGGGTGGGCTGAGCCTCCTTGAGATCTGATTGGCCGCATTAATTCTACGCTGTGATTGGCTGTTTGGTTTAACTGAAGTGCGTTTTTGAAGTTAACTTTCTGAGTTGTTTTGCAACAGGCTAATTTCACATTTTTATAAACCACTATTTCGCAACTATATGACACGTACGTTATTTTATTTCCACGCTTGTAGATTTCTCACACGTTGAATGATATTTTTTATTTTTTCGGAGTCTCGGTGGAATAATAAGGAAGCGCAGCTATTCTCGTCCTGAAGCCTGCAGACAGTAACTTGTAAATAATGAATCTGTTCTTTTTTAATATTCCGTGTTGCGTTGATACTTCTTCTCAAAGATATGACATCAGCGGTGAGCGAGTTCAATTACATCAGCAAGAGAATAATAATAATAATCACGAGAATGAGTCACTTAAGGTATCCGGTGACTTCCTGTCATATTTTTACACCTTTGTGTTTGTTTTTGATCCTTCCTGAATAAAAAAAAAATGTGTTTGATTGTTTTTTGAGACGGTAACTGTTGAAAATCAGATGTCACAGAGATGAACATTTAGAACAGAGCAAACATGATGTGTTAGGAATAAGATAATCAGAGATAATTTCATTGAAAGGCAGAATCAAGAGCAGCAGAAACAGTGAGAATCAAACCCAAATAAAAAGGTTTTTACTTGTTTCGATGCGTCTGCAGGAGACGAGGAGCAGGAGGATGTGAAAAGCAGAAAGCTGCTTCCAGACGGACGACATGGTTCCTCTCCCTCCGTCCTCTCTGAGCGCAGGTCTCTCACTGCTTCTCTCTTTAGTCTCTCTGCTTGCTGCATCGTGCAACACCCCCCCCCCCCCCCCCCCCCCCCNCCCCCCAAGCCTCACATCACCCCCCACTGCAGGAGTGACGCAGCTCTGGTATCACCCTGCAGCCTGTGTGTGTGTGTGTGTGTGTGTGACTCCATCCATAATTCACTCAGATGGAAGGACAGACTGAGTTTCTCTCCCGATGCCGTGCTGCAGTCACCGTGTCGTGTCCTGCATACGTAAACCCCCCCCCTGCAATAAAAAGACGTGGTTTTTTTTTTTTTTTTTTCTTTTCTCAGATCAGAGGCCTCATATGTTTGGAGTTTCTCCTCAAGGTGCCCGATCCTGCTCCTGGGGGAGAAGCTGAAGGTCACATGACCCTCCTGCCCTCATGACAACAGCCGAGAGGAGAAACAAGTCACTTCAAAGCTCCATCGTGTTTTTATGAAAAATGAAAAACGGTCACAGAAACAGATGGAAGTTGTTCTTTGTAGAATAAATATCAACTTGGCAAATAACAGGTTTGTGTGATTTAAAGCAAAATAATGAATGACTATTAATAGGTACCTCAGTCTCTGATTTAAGGGTAAATGTGTCTAACAAAAGGTTTTTAGATTAATAAAAAGAGGTTTTTTAAAGGTTTATTAAAGGACAACTAATCAATTATTGCTCGTCCAAAAATGAATTATAACAGGTTTAATAATGACTTATTACAGCTCTATTTATGACTTATTACAGGTCCATTTATGACTTATTACAGCTCTATTTATGACTCATTTCAGGTCTATTTATGACTTATTACAGCTCTATATATGACTTATTACAGGTCTAATAATGACTTATTACAGCTCTATTTATAACTTATTTCAGGTCTAATAATGACTTATTACAGCTCTATTTATGACTTATTTCAGGTTTAATAATGACTTATTACAGGTCTAACAAAGACTTATTACAGGTCTACTTATGACTTATTTTAGGTTTAATAATGACTTATTACAGGTCTACTTAAAACTTATTTCAGGTCTAATAATGACTTATTTCAGGTCTAATAAAGACTTATTACAGGTCTAACAAAGACTTATTACAGGCCTAATAATGACTTATTACAGCTCTATTTATGACTTATTACAGGTCTAATAATGACTTATTACAGCTCTATTTATGACTTATTACAGGTCTAATAATGACTTATTACAGGTCTAATAATGACTTATTACAGCTCTATTTATGACTTAGTACAGGTCCATTTATGACTTATTACAGGTCCATGTACGACTTATTTCAGGTCTTATAATGACTTATTTCAGGTCTATTTATGACTTATTTCAGGTTTAATAATGACTTATTACAGCTCTATTTATGACTTATTTCAGGTTTAATAATGACTTATTACAGCTCTATTTATGACTTATTTCAGGTTTAATAATGACTTATTACAGCTCTATTTATGACTTATTTCAGGTTTAATAATGACTTATTACAGCTCTATTTATGACTTATTTCAGGTTTAATAATGACTTATTACAGCTCTATTTATGACTTAATACAGGTCTAAAAATGACTTATTACAGGTTTAATAATGACATATAGCAGCTCTATTTATGATTTATTTCAGGTCTAATAATGACTTATTACAGCTCTATTTACGACTTTATCCAGGTCTAAAAATAACTTATTACAGGTCTAAAAATGACTTATTACAGGTCTAATAAAGACTAACTACAGGTCTACTTATGACTTATTTCAGGTACAGAAATGACTTATTGCAGCTGTATTTATGGATTACTTCAGGTTTAATAATGACTCATTACAGCCGTATTTATGGATTACTTCAGGTTTAATAATTACTTATTACAGGTCTACAATAATGACTTATTTCAGGTCTTATAATGACTTTTTTCAGGTCTACTTATGACTTATTTCAGGTCTTATAATGACTTTTTTCAGGTCTATTTATGACTTAATACAGGTCTAAAAATGACTTATTACAGGTATAATAAAGACTTATTACAGGTCTACTTATGACTTATTTCAGGTCTAGAAATGACTTATTACAGCCGTATTAATGGATTACTTCAGGTTTAATAATGACTTATTACAGGTCTAATAATGACTTATTACAGGTCTACTTATGACTTATTTAAGGTCTTATAATGACTTTTTTCAGGTCTACTTATGACATATTTCAGGTCTAGAAATGACTTATTACAGCTCTATTTATGACTTATTTCAGGCCTAATTATGACTTTATTTCAGGTCTAATAAAGACTTATTACAGGTCTACTTATGACTTATTTCAGATCTAATAAAGACTTATTACAGGTCTAACAAAGACTTATTACAGGTCTAATAAAGACTTATTACAGGTCTAATAATGACTTGTTACAGCTCTATTTATGGCTTATTACAGGTCTAAAAATGACTTATTTCACGTCCATTTATGACTTACTTCAGGTCTTATAATTACTTATAACAGGTTTTTTTAGTTGCTTATTACAGGTCTAATAATAACCTTCCACAGTTCCAATTAAGACTTTTTAAAGGTCCCTTATGATCCCATAGGTCTTGTTTTGACTTTTAACATGTTTATTAATTAATTATTACAGGTGTTATAGTCGTTTATTATAGTTTTATGTATTGCTTTTACAGGTTTGATAACTTTCATAAGGTCTTTTAAAGACTTATTGCAGGTCTTTTTAAGACATATTACAGATGTAATAATGATTTATAACAGGTGTATTTATGACTTATTACAGGTCTATGAATGACTTCTAACAGGGTATTTAAAGACTTCCTACAGGACTATAACAGAGGTTTTATAATGATTTTTAACTAGTTTATTGGAGTATTTGACATTTGGTCATTTTGCCTTTAACTTTTAATGATGCAAATATGTAGGTCGCAGTTTCCAAGTCTAACAGAGGTTTATTTAATACAAGAAATGAGATATAAACACTGATTTGAATTTCAGTTTTCTTGAAGTGGAGATTCACGAGTTGACATTAACCTTAAATGTGATAATCTCTTGGAAGAAATGTTTTTTTTTTCCTTCTTTTTTCCACCCCCAGAGTCCCCCCTGTCGACTTATGTTTATAACACTAACTTACACACACCCTCATGTTTGTGTTTGGGTTAACAGGTGCAGACCACAGCGCTACTATACGTTCACAGACTGTTTACAATAATATTATTAAAGTTATATTTTCTTCAAGGACTCAAGTCTTCTCGTGAAGACAGAGGAGATTAATTTTAGTTTTCTGCTTTCAGGCTGACAGGAACTTCCAGGTGTAAAACTTCAAACGAGAGGAAAATGTGTAAAGAGTGCGAGTTAATCTGTGACCTCTCATCACCGAGCTGATCCAAAAGTAGAAATATAAACATCCCCAGGATAAAGAAGTCCTGCCTCTTGGAAAGTTTCATGGTTGGGTGCAGAGCTGAATAAGGAAATTAAAGCTGCTACCCTCCCCAGCGCCTGTGACTGCAGCCTGTGACATATACTACATACTAAAAATCAGGCTGTGACACCGAGCATGTATGTGCATTTGCATTTTTGAGAAAAAAAAAAAATCGTCAACTTCTGTGCTCACTTGTGGCCATGCCCGTTGACTTACAAACATTTCTTCAATAACTTGTCATCCTTAAGTTGCTGCATGTATAAAGGGACCCTTGTTTTTTGATGCATTTGACAGTTGCCATGTGCCTGTGCAGGTTGTTAATGGAGCCTGCACAATAAGACTTGTTGAGGAAAAGGTGAACAATGTCACCATCCATTAAGGCAGTGGTTCCCAAAGTGGGGGTCGGGACCCTTTGGGGGGTCGCGAGACATTGATGGGGGGTCATGGAATGTGTCCCAAAATCAAAAAATATGAACAATTCATGAACATTTTTTCCATTATTGTGAGAATAAAAGCAAAAATTGGGGTGAAAGATAATATAAAATTATGCAAACAGAAAATGTTTTATCTTTTTCACATTTTTTTGTTCAAGTTTGATGCCGTGAACTCAGCAAAGTGCACATTAGTCGGTAAATTTTCTATCAATCAGTTAAAATTAAGTATCCTCAGGGAGGGTTTTGTTGGTTTTTGTCTGTTTTTGGATTGGCCCATTAGTGTTGTACCACAGCAGGGGGTCACCAGTCCCTAACGCTGCTATTTTGGGGGTCACAGGCGTAAAAGTTTGGGAACCCCTGTACTAAGGCAACAAAAACAAAAACTGTCATCAGGCCCTAATAAGAGGAGACTAATTGTTGATGGTAAGAAATGTAACAAGACGTGTTTTATTTATACACACACCTTTTTGGGGGCACATTTCCAGGGTTTAAATTAAAAAAAAGGTAAAAACTCTCTAAAGTGTAATGACTAGAGTCAGTGTGTGCAGCTTGTTGAGGTAAATAACTGAAGGATGAGATACTTGAAAAAGTTGCTCATTAAACTGAGAGAGGCAGGATTCCTGACGCCACATTTGACCGCGGTCGTTCCTCAGCAGCTGCCGTCACTGCTGGAGCTGCAGGCTGTTGATGAAAACCGTCTGCAGCTCGTTGATGTCGTCCGACGCCTCGATGGGAATGCTGAGCCGCCCCGGCGAGGCTGAAAGTCTGGTGGAGGAGTCGCACTCGTAGTGAGGATGAGCCACGTTCTCGTAGAAAGAGTCCCCGTATCCGCCCACGGCGCCCGGTAAGAGCTGCTGGGACGACAGGCGGCTGTGGTCCTGGGCCTGGTGCGAGCCGTGGTGCAGGTGGAGGTGGCGCTCGGGCCCGGGGCTGTGACACGGGCTGTGACACGGGCTGTGGGGGATGAGGCAGGTGTGCAGGCAGCTGTTCCTCCTCACGGCGCGGTGCAGGTCCAGGCGAGCGATCAGGGGTTTACCGATGTCGATGCTTTTGGTCCAGTGGACGGGGTCGTCGTCGAGGTCGGTGAAGGTGCCCTGGAGGCAGACGGTGAACACCAGCGCCTCCTGTGGCAGGTGGAAGAGAAACAAGGGTGTTAACCATTGGCTGTATATAGAATGGACAGCGTGCTTCCGCCTGTCACCGTTCTACGATTTTGAAGCCAAAAAACCCCGTTTCTCTAGCCGCCATTGTGCAGCCAGAGTCTGTGCAGTAGAGAATTTCCGGTGGAGCCAAGTATAAAAGAGAAATAAAAATATTTATTTCTTCTTCTTCAGAAGGTTTAGTCTCCTTTTGGCTCTTTCCCGAAGTTTCTTATATCCCCGATAAAAACTACTCACGAACGGCAGCTGTCAACTATCGTAAAACGAAACTTTTATCGCGGTTTTTAACGTCCAATAACTAATGAGAAACTAACTTCTCAGGAAAAAAAACACCTGAACACCATGCAGACAAATTACATCGTCATACTACCTTAGTGTAAAGATGAGAGAAACGTTTCTACGGGGTGTAATTATTTTTTAAAGTTTCCCCGACTCATATCTGGAATACATGGGGAGGCGGGGCTTATGACCTATACTGCAGCCAGACACCAGGGGGCGGGGCATCTGCTGGAGGCTTCAGTTTGAGCCGAACGTCGTTACGTCCACTCATTATACAGTCTATGCTGGAAACACAAAAGAATTGGGGCAAAGTCAGACACAGGCCTGGAACTAACACCAGCACCAGTTTGGTGGAAAAGGGGAATCAGAGTGATGTGTGATGTTTTTACCCTGAGTTTCTGCAGCGAGCTGACTCTGGTGTAGAGGCAGTGCTGCGGCAAACTGCTGGACAGGAAGTAGATCCCCGTCTCCTCTGGAGTTTCTCTGTTCATCTCTTTAGGATCCACGTCCAGCTCCTGCAGGAAGAGGAAGAAACAGAAAGTGTTTAAACTCTGCAGAAACAGAGAGACAAACTCCGTCTCTGACAGGTTCCTGACCTGTGAGAAGTCTGTGACGTGCGCCTGACAGAAAGTCATATCCTCCGGCTTCTTCACGATGTTTGTGTAAATGACAAGGACGTTGGAGAATTCAGCCGCGAAGCCCAACTTGATCTGAGCCCCACAGTCGAAGTCCAGACACATGCTCTCAGGAAGCTCTGCAGAAAAAAAAAACAAGATAAACATTCACAGACGGATTTAAAAAAAACGGAGCTGCTTTTCAGGCCCTGCTGAAAAGTTTGAGGCCACTTTCTGTGCGTTCATGTTTTTGGGGATTCTGGCCAATATAGTTGGAGACATTTTTCATAAGTTTTGTGTCCACATAACAAAAAGAAGTTAAGCGATAACTTTAAAGCCAGCTGATAGTGTGTGAACACACGGCAAAAACTGAAATCTGATCAAGTGTTTATGTCTTATTTTAGTAAAATTGCTTTATTGGACGTAACATGAGCCACACTCAACTGACAAGTCTCCTGTTGGAGATTTGTTCTCAATCCTTATTGTCTCTTATTTTATTGTTGTTAAACATGCAAAACAATAAAAATGTTGATCAAATAAAACAAAAATGCACAAAGTGACAGAGTTTGAATCTCACCGTGCGCCTTGGCCCACTGGCGGCTGAGCGTGTGAGCGAGGTCGGCGCTGTCGCCGGGCAGAATAGGATCAGTCAGAGCTCTTCTCTCTGATAGGCTGCTGCGGATCTCCAGAGCCTGTTTCCCCTTCGTGGGGTCAAACTGACCCATGTCTGCACACGAGACGGAGAAAGTTTACAATGAAAAATGGAAACAGGAGATGAAACTTATGAACTTAAATACAAGGAATTAAATCCTCACTTTTCTTCAACAGCAGGAAGTGCATCTTTGAGCCTCTTTATTTCCTAATCCTTCATAAATTATTCAGTTTAAAGGAACTTCATTAACTCAACACAAGCTGATACTCTGCAGATATTAATATTTGGAAGCGGTCATCTTTTATTTGTTTTCTTTTAATAGAGTCATAAAACAAACACCATCCATTCATGGATGTGTGGTTGGAGCCACATTTAAAAACTGTAGATTAATAAAGAAGAAGTTTTCGTTAAAGGCTCTGGTTAATCTATAAAAATGTTGAAATATTAAATAAAAAGATTAGAAAAAAAAGCTTCCTGTGCTGGAATTAGAAATGTAGATCATCTTAAATTCAAGAGCTGAGAAACGCTACCGGCTGCTCTTTTGATCCATCCCTTCAAAATAAAATACTGGCAAACACAACTTTAAATTCTGAGATTTTTTTTTGTCTTATTTATGACTTTATTCTATTGACAGTGCAACTTTAAATTTGTAGAACTTTGATTGTAATCTCATTTGCTTTTATTTTTGTCATGCTTTTATTTTGAAACTACTTTACTTATTTTTCATCTTTGAGTTTATGCAATAACCCAAAGTTGAGCCTTTAAAAGTCTTTTTCTGTTACAGTCAGTCAAGGGATCTTAAAATGTAGGGAAAAAATGTTGAAAAAGCTGAAATTTACCTTAAGTCTTGTTTAAAATAAAACATAAAAATAACAAATAAGTGTTTCTGACTTGTACAAAAACACAAAAAAAGAAAATTGAATCAACAACATAAAAATAAAAACAGCTCCTAGTACAGTTGTATATTCCAAAGCCTATTTTTATCAAAATAATATCACAAAACCTACATTTTTTCACACAAAAGCACATTTTTTGAAACAGTGGAAAACAGCCTCATCATTTTTTTTATCAATACTGAGTCGTTATTTATGAAAATTAGTGGTATTTCTTGTAATTAGGCTTTCATTAGCTAAAATTAATTATAAAATTAATTGTATTTTGTATGTTTCACTGATTATTGTGCTTCAGGAAGTTTGTTTTTAAGTGGTTTAACCTTAAAATTTAAGCTTTAACACTTGATAATACTTCTCAAGGTTCGCTTATTTCTAGATTTCTCGTCAAGTAAGAATTATTTGACTAGCTTTTTGATTTTTTGAAAATAAATTCAGGGTTTATCTGTCTTTTATTCTTGAAATACTGATGCGCTATTTTATATTAAAAAACAAACTCTCCAAAACATTTCCTTCATTGACACCTCAAACCTTTCTGGTAAAAAGTTCCTGAGTGTAGCTTTAATTTATCTTAAAATCTTCCATCGAAAGAAGAAAACCTTGGTAGAAAGTCTTCTTTTGTGGTTTTATTTCAGTAAAATAATTCTGATGTTGTTGAATCTCTCACCTTCAGCCACTCTGTCCAGCACCACCGTGATTTTCTCGTCGTCCAGAAGTCTCTTTTTCAGAAACTTGACGAACACCCCGTTTGTGAAGCCGCTGGAGCTCAGTTCGAAGGCCTCAGCGTCCTGACACCTGAGGAGACCAATCAGGAAGATTTTATGTTTCTGGACACACAAAAAAAACAAAAAAACCCCCAAAGAAATCAGAGTCAAATGTTGTTTGATCCATCTTAAACTTACGTAGCGTATCCAAAGACGATGTTCGCCGTGACCCTCAGGACGACGTTAGGAGTGCTGTCATCGTGGATGTTCCTGGAAATTAGAGACACAAACAAACAAAAACAAACCACCTCATACTTCAATGACAAGAGTTGAGTTTCAGTCGCTCTGCTCCACAGCTCCTCACTGCCACAGAACCATAACCCCCCCCCCATCTTTATATGGGTCAATGATGTGACGTCCCTTTTTTTGTGTCTGAGTGCAATATTTCCTTCCATCATGAATTGAGTATTTCATCACATGTATTTCTTTATTCTATGAAACCTGTGTTATTTGAACACATCTTTACACTAATAAAATATAACATGTTTTTTGTGTTTTGGTTCCTCAAACCCCCAAAATGTCAGGTGGTGCAACCGTCCTGACAAGTATCCACAGTAATATTTGAGATTTTTAACTTACAGTCAATAACATTTACCTTTAATTTTTATGTCACCGTAATAAAATACGAACTTGGAAAAATTTATTTTGTAAGAAACGTTTATTTTTCTTATTTAAAGCTGTTGAGAAATTTAAAAAACTTTTGTCCCGTAATTTTCACCTTGTCAAATGTCAGGGTGGTGCAACCGTAACATTAGACTCTTATTTTAAAGTGAAGAGAATAAAACAGGAAACAGGAAACTGCATCAGCCAGAGGAGCCCAAATGACATTTGTGACCAAGTGGAAAAGTTTGTAGATTTCTCTGAAATACTGATAAAAAAGGTTTTTTCACTTCATTGGTGACTGGAACAATTTCCATGTCAGGTGGTACAACCAATGTAATAATGTGAAATGTTATTTTAACATCAAATTATTTATCTTATTCACAAATAAAAGAAATGAAACACACAAAATGAAAATGTNAATAAAACATTCTTTGCAAATAAAAAGAATTTTAAAGCTGTTGAGAAATTTAAAAAACTTTTGTCCCGTAATTTTCACCTTGTCAAATGTCAGGGTGGTGCAACCGTAACATTAGACTCTTATTTTAAAGTGAAGAGAATAAAACAGGAAACAGGAAACTGCATCAGCCAGAGGAGCCCAAATGACATTTGTGACCAAGTGGAAAAGTTTGTAGATTTCTCTGAAATACTGATAAAAAAGGTTTTTTCACTTCATTGGTGACTGGAACAATTTCCATGTCAGGTCCATGTTGGTTACATTATTACACTTTACAATAAATAACATCAAATTATTTATCTTATTCACAAATAAAAGAAATGAAACACACAAAATGAAAATGTATGAGTCACTACAGACACTTGAGAGATACTTGCCAATAATTTCACACAGAAAAAATAACAGGAACATATAAATATATTTCCATATATTTGGTTGCGCCACCTGTATCTGCATCAAGGTTCCACCTGTTGTGCGTTCAGAGATGCTCTTCTGCAGACCTCGGTTGTAATGAGTGGTTATTTGAGTTACAGTTGCTTTTCTATCAGCTCGAACCAGTCTGACCATTCACCTCCAACCTCTGGTATCAACAAGGCATTTTCTCCCACAGAACTGCAGCTCACTAGATATTTTCTCTTTCTGGGACCATTCTTGATAAACCCTAGAGATAGTTGTGCATGAAAATCCCAGTAGATCAGCAGTTCCTGAAATACTCAGACCAGCCTGTCTGGCACCAACAACCATGCCATGTTCAAAGTCACTTAAATCACCTTTTTTCCTTATTCTGATGCTCGGTTTGAACTGCAGCAGATTGTTTTGACCATGTTTTCATTCCTAAATGCATTGAGTTGCTGCCATGCAATTGGCCGATTAATAATAATAATAATAATAATAATTTTTATTTATAAAGCGCTTTTCAAAAACTCAAAGTCGCTTTACATCGAAAAGTTAAAGAGATAAAACAATATTTTACATGGTAAAAATAATAACAGTGCAGGTTAAAAACAATTTTAAAAAAAGAAAATGGACAGAAGTAAATGAGTAAACAGGATGAACTAGGGGTGATGAGTTTCTATGGAGTGGAAAGCAGAGCGGAACAGGTGTGTTTTTAATCTGGTTTTGAAGGTGGTGAGGTCAGCGGAGTCCCGGATTTGTTGTGGTAGTGAGTTCCAAAGAGAGGGGGCAGCAACAGAGAAGTATCTGTCCCCCCAGGTTCGGTGCTTGGTCCTAGGGACAGTGAGGAGGTTTGCAGCTGAGGAGCGGAGGGGACGTGGAGGGGTGTAGGGGTGGAGCATGTTTGTAAGGTATGAGGGGGCCTGGTTATGGAGGGCTTTGTAGGTAAGAAAAAGGATTTTGAATTTAATGCGGTACGGGATGGGGAGCCAGTGCAGGTTATAAAGGATGGGGATGATGTGTTCATGGGAACGGGTGTGAGTGAGGAGGCGGGCGGCGGAGTTCTGGATATACTGAAGTAATAACTCCTCCCACCTACCACTTGGCATCTCCTACGACAATGTCATTAGCTACGCACTCCATTACTTCCGCACCTACTCCCAAAGTCGACGCCCCTTCCTCTCTCTACCCGCTTCCGCTCGTTATAAAAACTCGTGGTGGAAAGCTGTTTTAGTTATTGTTTTTATGTGGTGGTTGAAGTGGAGGGAACTGTCAAAGAGTACTCCGAGGTTACGGCAGTGGGGAGAGGGTGATAGGGTGGAGTTATTGAAGGTGAGGTGGAAATCTTTGACTGTGGAGGTGACGGGTTGTGGACCTATAATGAGGATGTCGGTCTTAGAACTGTTTAGTTTGAGGAAGTTTGATTCTAACCAGGAGCTCATGTCGGAAAGGCAGTTGGAGAGGGTGGAGTGGATCTGAGGACTGATGGAGTTGGTGGATATGTACAGTTGAATATCGTCTGCGTAACAATGGAAATGGAGACCGTAGCGGTGGATAATCTGACCGAGGGGGAGGAGGTACAGGATGAAAAGGAGAGGACCAAGCACCGAGCCCTGAGGGACACCTTGGGACAGGGGGGCAGTAGTGGAGGAGCAGTTGTTTACAAAGATAAATTAAAGAAATTTGTGCTAATAAGCAGTTCGACAGGTGTGCCTAATAAAGTGGCCGGTGAGTGTAGATCATTACGCAATGATGTAATTTCAGCAAGTTTCGTGACTTAGTTTTTCACTCTTCTGTTCCAGCTTTTATTTTGAAAATTGATTGTGAATAAAGTGTTGGATGGACCAACCTCTTCCTGCACATGTCCAGCAGGAAAACGTTGAGGCCCGTCTCCTTCTCCTGCATCAGTTTTAAGATGCTCTGCACACACAGACAGTTGGCAGAGTGGTACGGGTTCGGCGCGTCCACCGGCACCATGAAACTGTTCCCGTAGTTTTCATAACCGTGACCGGCGTAGTACAGCAGACCTGAGGGGGAGAGCGTGCTTTAGTTTGTGACCTTAAACATGATTCTGTTTTTTTCTAACTGGTTAATAAACGCCGTCAGACCGTAGACTCCTTTGTGGAGCAGCAGCAGGAACTCGTCCACGGCGTTCCTCATCTCCGACTCGGTGAGGTCGAGCAGAGAAACCACCTGGAAGTTCAGCTGCCTCAGGAGGTTGGTGAGGTCGTACACGTCCACCATGGGAGCTTTCAGCTGCGGGTGGTTCTGGTACGACAGGTTCCCCATCAGCAACGCCACTTTGTCCGTCGCTGCAGGAGAAAACAACAACAACGGGAGACAAAACGGACAAAAGTCAAGACGGCTATCCACGATTTTTCTTTGCCACCCAGATTACGTTTAAATACTGCAAACAAAACAACCACAGCTTTTGGCCAGAAGTCTAATCCTCAGGAAATGGAGGGAAAAGTCTGCACCCACATTCAAACACTAGATCAGTGGTCCCCAACCTTTTCCAACTCAGGGCCCACTTATAAGTCTCAAAAATGTTTGCGGCCCACTTTTGACTTCTGACCCAAAAAGTACCAAGTGTAACAAGTTGTTACATTGTGGGTCAGTTATTATATTTGGGGTTTTATTGCATTATTTTTGTTACTTTCCGGCCCAGCAACTTTATTACATTATTGACCAATCATTGTGTTTTCAGCTTTATTTAATCTTTTTAGTACATTTCAGGCTCTTTTTGCATTGTGGGCCATGTTATATACTGGGCTCTAACATGATTTCTTAAAGGTTTTTTTTTTTTTTTTCTAAACGACTATTTGAACAGTTTTAATTTGTTTTAAAACTTATCTGAGTTTTAGCATAATTCATTATTCTGTATATTTGTATCTTTATATTATTACCCTCCTCTAAAATCATGCTATTTTGGAAATGATCTGGTGGCCCACTTGTAAGAACTTTGCGGCCCACCAAGGGGCCGCGGACCACAGGTTGGGAATCAGTGCAATAGATAAACAACTAAATGCAACATCTGACACTGGAACAAATTCATTATTCCAGACATGGAAAAACACAAAAATTGTTAACATTTGGCAACTGATCCTCCAGACTATTGAAGAGATGAACTCTGATGTTATGCTTCAATAATTGTTCACAGTGACGTGCAGATCGATACTGAAACATTGATATTACAGTTACCAGGTCTTTATGCTCTTACATTAGTTCTCAAATCAAAATATTGACCCTTTTTGACACTTTTTTTTTCGAAGTAATGTTAAAAATTAACAGGAACACATTGGAAAGAAACAAAACTATTGACTTTTAAGAGCAATTGTAATAAAAAAAGCCATGGTAAACTTAGAAATATTCTAGAAAACAATGAAAAAATGACATTTTTATGTAATATCCATTAATATTTACAACCAGTCTAAGTGGTACAGTCAGTATCGCTGATATCAGCTTTAATTTTCTATTCCTCTCTAAGGCTTTTAATCAGCGTTGAGTGGACATTTTAGTGGACATCTGAGGCCGTCTTATTATGTTTTTATGTTTTAAATTGATTTTATATTTGTCTATGGGTACAGATTTTATTTCATTTTATTTATTCTAATGTGTTTTATGCTTTTCATTGTTTTCTTTTTATTTCTTTTATTGTCACATGGTCATTTTTAAGCCATTTTAGCCATATGTGCTGCTTTGTTTTTGTCTTCTGTACAGCACTTTGGTCAACTCCGGTTGATTCTAAATGTGCTCTATAAATAAAGTTTGAGCTGAGTTGAGTTGAATTTTTCACAGTATCGGATCAGTAAGGAAATCACCGGTATCAAACATCACTAATTGTTAAGGCTACTACTGTTGTATGTGTGTATTTTAGTAGAATTCCATACACTTTTTTGGTGTTTTTGGTTAAAACCGGCAGATATTGTTTTTCTATGTAATTTACTGTATTGTATCTTTGCTGTGTGGAGGGAGGGACAGAGTTTTCTTGTGTGCTTTTTCTTTTCATTGTGTTTGGGAAAATTAAAAATAATAAAAATAATCTAAATAAATAAATAAAGACGGCTGAAATCTGGCCCTTATAAATCATTTCCAATAACGTATTTAAATGGGTTTCATCTCTCTTTCTAAACACACTTTGTCATTTTTAACACTTTGAAAATATCCTTTAAACTCTTTGGGTTTAGGATCCTTGAAGGAACTTTCATTATTTAAGACTCATCAGAGCTGGAAATTAAATTTGTTGCTTAGTGCCCCCTGCTGGTCAAAGAAGGTAATGAAATCAACTGTTTCATTACGATTCAAATGTCAAGATCTCAAGGAACTAAATGGCATTTCACCGAATAAAAAGACACAAACCACAATAAGGTTTGAGACAGATTTATAAAGAGTTGATCCAACTTTGTGTTGGTGAAAATCTAATAATGAAAAATATTTTTTGTTTCAGAGTTTAGTTGGACGATGCAAACTGAACTGAATAAACTATGTGGTTTTTGATTTTGATGCCTCCTTTGCTTTGTTTTAATCTCAAACAAACTTTCTGTGGCAAAACGTGTCAGAATAAAAACTCTTCAAGGCAGCAAACAGAAATAAAGTGAAATTGTAGTAAACAGAAATTAGAAATTGTAACAAATAATAGACTGCAAAACCTGAAACATAAGTAGAAATTCAAGAAAAAAATCTTGTTTCAAGATATTGAAAGGCAAAAATTAAACTTGAATTTCTTGTGAAGACTGAATAAATTTTCCCATGGGGTAGAAAAAGTTTAAACGCAAGAAACAAAGCAACAAGCAGTACTAGCAACATTTAAACAGCACCCAAAAAAAGTTTATTTATTGAAAATAAATTAACAAGAGGACCGAACATAGAGCCTTGAGGAACCTCAGAGAATGTTCCAGCTGTGTTTTGCTCTTACGCGTCAAATAAACAGCAAAAACTGAGATTTAAGTGCCTTTTGCCTGACAGGTCTAAAATAAAATTCTCTTATTTGAAGATATTAAAAAAGAAAGACAGCCTTTCAGATACGTTGGTGTTAACGGTCTGATTCTTTTAGAGGGACTTTTGGGTAAATATTTCTAAAATATTAGACGCTTTCTGAGAAGCAACAAGGTTTAGCAGAAAAAAAAAGTCTTACTTCAAGTTATTTATAGACAAAAATTACACCCATTACTTAGTCTTGATTTTTTTTTTTTTTGTTTGTTTTTGCAGTGTTTGATTTCTAATAATGAAAAAGTATTTTCTGGAGTTCCCCAAGGCTCAATGTTCGGTCCTCTTGTTTTTTTATTTTCCCCAGAGATTCACAGCTTATAAAGCTGCTGTTACGTTTCTTGTATTAAGACATTTTTCTTTGACAAAAAACTTGATATTGCACATTTTCTTTCCCCATTAGGAGATTTTTTCGGTCATTACGATCAATTCAGGCATCGTTTTTGTCTCTTAATATCTCGTTTTCTGCACTTGTCAGCTGAATGTTGCTTCTGTTACATCTTACAAGACAATTTTTAATACAAAATATAGGAAATTAACTTGTTTTGTCTTGAATTTTTGCAGTGTAAAGAAGTAAAAGTACATTTAAAAACATGAAATAATGAAAAAGCATTTTCTGGAGTTCCCCAAGGCTCAATGTTCGGTCCTCTTGTTTTTTTGTTTTTTTTCCCCCATAGATTCACAGCTTATAAAGTTGCTGTTACATTTATTCTATAACAAAAAAACCTTATATTGCACATTTTCTTTCCACATTAAGAGATTTATTTTGGTCATTAGGATCAATTCAGGCATCGTTTTTGTCTCTTAATATCTGTTTATAAGAAGTTTTTCTGCACTTGTAAGATGTAATAGAAGCCACATTCAGCTGACAAGACAACTTTACTTTACTAAAAATAAGACATCAACTTGCTTAGTCTTGAATTTTTGCAGTGTAAAGAACTTAAAGTACATTTAAAAACATGAAATAATGAAAAAGTAATTTTCTGGAGTTCCCCAAGGCTCAATGTTCGGTCCTCTTGGTTTTTTGTTTCTTTCCCCATAGATTCACAGCTTATAAATCTGCTGTTACGTTTCTTGTATTAAAACATTCTTCTATAACAAAAAACTTGTTATTGCACATTTTCTTTCCCCATTAGGAGATTTTTTTCGATCATTACGATCAATTCAGGCATCGTTTTTGTCTCTTAATATCTCGTTTTCTGCACTTGTCAGCTGAATGTTGCTTCTGTTACATCTGACAAGACAACTTTACTTTACCAAAAATAACATCAACTTGATAAGTCTTGAGTTTTTGCAGTGTAAAGAAGTGAAAGTACATTTAAAAGCATCTTTGACTTAAAGAGAGACCTTGTTGAGGTAGCGGTGTTGGAATATTAATCATAAAGAAAAGCAGAAAGGAAGGATGTGGTTTTGAATTAGATACGAAACCAGATAATTCAAACCAACTTTGCTCTGCAGAGACGTTTTTTCAGCAGAAACTGACGTCGTAGATTGCGAGAACGACACGTGTTTCATCTCTTGAGAAAACATTTTTGGTTTTGTGTGAACAAAGATTGTTCAAAAGCATGACATCTTTACAGTTTATATTTATATTTTTACTATAGGGTTAAAGGAAACTCACCATAAAGCTGCTCTGGGAGACTGTTCAGGAAAAAATCATCGGATCCTAAATAAAAGCACAGTCACAGTAAACACACAGCAAAGGATCATGGGTAAAATGTTTGTAAAAACTGAAATACACAGAGTGAAGACTCTCACCTCCACCAATGGCGTAGACATCATCTAGGAAGCAAAAACACAAACAATTCAGCATCAAATCAAATCAGTATAATGACGTTTATGTGATAAAAATGTTATTTTTTTAATCAAGAAAAGAGGATTAATGAATAAAGAGGTCAGACCCTTCAGAACCAGGAGGAAGAAAGTGTTAATGTCATGCAAAACTTTTTGATATTCGCAGAGAAACTAAGAGATTAAAGAGGGAGTATCAGGCTCTTTAATGGTTGTAAACATAAATATAAAGCAACAATTCTGGATGTTTACACTGAAACGGATTAGCGGGGCCTCAAACACCAAAGTCTGCCCATAGCTCCACCCCCAACAGGTCTTCAGAAGGCTGGCCAATCAGAGGGAAGGGGGTTGGGCTGAACGATTTTAGAAAACAATGTTATTACGATTTCAATTTCGATGAATGATTTTCTTCGAATTAAAGGTATCCACAAAGAGAAGTCTGAAGAAAAAATCTGAAGGGTTCCCATCAGTCACACGGGTTAGAAACCCTGAGATCGATCCAGTTTATCACCCTAATTGTCACACGATCATTCATTAATCAAATACAGCACCTGCAGTAGACCCATGTCCACGAACGTGCATAATTAATTAAGTATTAGTTTCCTGTTTATGATCCACCTCTATCGTACATCAGGACTGTATGCTCCAAGATTTCTGCCCAAAGAAGCAGGAGCAGAAAACCGTCTTTATGTCATAACTGCTCATTATTTCACTGGATGGAGACTCGCTGCTTATTCAAGGATTCAAGGATTCAAGGATTCAAGGAGTTTTAAACAGTATGTTGGGTACATTTTGTACCCACCCTGCTTTAATCCAATGGGACCAGGACCTCGTTCGGGTTATCTTATTACTCTTATTATTTATATTTATATATGTTTATATGTTATTTTTTCTCTTATTTTCATCTTGTGTTAGTTGATCGAAAAAATTGTAATAGACAGACTAAAATAATTAACTGTGCAAAAAAAAAATTGCAGTGTTCATTTGTCGGGGGGGCACTAAAGGGGACGTGGTCTCAAGTTGTCAGAGTGTCGAAGTCCTTTCTTCGACAAGGAGTCAGACCAGCAGGACGAGAACTACGAGGCGTCGGAGGACGGACTCCCCTCTCCCTGTTTGTCTCGTACACGCCCTACCCACCCCAGAAAGTACTACGTCCTCCGGCGTTTCCTGCATCTGGAGGAGTAGATGTCCGTGGTAGTTGAAAGACTATCACAGTCCTCTGTGCCTGTTGTTTTATCCCAACAAAACAAAGTTTTGTTGGGATAAAACAATAAAACACGGTTTTATTCACCGTGTTGTTTTATCCCAACGTATCTGTAAATTTGCTATAAATAGTCGAATTTATGGATGGTAACAATGAGAAAAACTCATGTCACTGGTTTAATCTTGTTCACTGGATATTAGGCTAACACGATAACAACAATTAACACAAGCTACAGACGAATATTTGGACCACTCCATAACCTGCACAGAGCTAATATGTGATTTCACGTTGTTGTGGATTTTTTTTGATTAAAGTAAGCAATTTAACCTACTGAAGGGTAAATCCTCAGATATCCTTACATATAGATGCCAGCTGTCGCGTTTGTCAGACGGCTGTCTCCAGGAGAAGACAAGGCCATAAACAAAAAATGTTGTTCTCCTGTGTCCAGGCTATTCAAAGCACACAGCAGCTGAGCTGACCCACAGATTTCTGGACTCTGACGATTTCAATGTTCTCTGTAAAAGTTAAACTTGAACACATTCTGAAGATCCTAACAGGTCCTGAGTAAAAGGAAGTTAAGGTCCAAATGACTGTCAATTTGCTGATGTTCATTTGACTTCATGGACCCAAACTTGTAAGATGTAATACCAGATATTATCTGTACCCCTCCTCATTGATCAGGTGGTATCCTGTCCCCCCTACAAGGCCCTGCTGCACCAAATGACAGCCAATCACCACTGGAGAAGGGACGTCCACAGGGTTCTTAAGGGAGAGGGGCTCTTTCTACATGGGGGGTTTTTCTACACAGGTTTTTGGGATGGAGAGGTTATGTTGGAAGAAAGGATGAGGGTTTTTAGGCTAAGAGTTTTGTTAGAAGGTTTAGGAAATGCAAGAGGTTTCTTTTCAGTCGTTGTTCATGTTGTTTAGTTTTATCAGTTGGTACAGAATGTTTAACGTGCTGCAAATCTTTCAACCCAGAAGCTTTGTTTAAGATGGCTAGAGTTGAATAAACTTTTTCTGGATTCAAGCTGGATGGACTCTCCTGCTGATTTGGACTCCTCTTTTCATCATTGTTTCATGGGTAAATGTCTTAGAATTAGGAGACCTAGGATGAGACATTATGCAGTAGAAATGGGGGTCCTCCCCCACCTTATATTAAAGTAACAGATTCAACAAGTAACAAGCGAGCCCGAAAATTAGATTCAACA
>RPOG01000829.1:153583-174743 GCA_008086565.1 Thalassoma bifasciatum
CCTCTTCCGTACCAAACTTTTGAGAATCTCACAGGAAACTTTTCAGGTGTGTTTTTAAAGCCACATATGACTGTGACACAGAGATTAAACAGCAGGATTAGTTTATCTGAGAGGTTAATGTTGGAAATAAGAGAAAAACTGGAAACAATACGGATTTCAAAGACATTAGTTTGAAGTTAAAGAAAACCCCCTGTGAACCTCATGTGGGTTAGTTAGTGGTTAAGTGCATGCTCTGTGATGGATGTTAGGTTTGATTTGTGCTGATTTAAATCTCCATGCACCGTTTCTCTGACTCTACCTTCAGAGCACTCCATAGCCTCTGAAATCTGGACCGATATCCGCGGAGCTTTCAGTCAGGAACAGAGCAAATTATCACTCAGGTGTAACAACGACAACAACAACAACAACAACAAAGCTGCTTTGATGAGGTGGTTTGACTGAGAACGGTGACACGTACCGATCACCACGTCCACTTCACTGGTCCACATCCTCTCAGAGCTGCTGCTGATCTCACAGCGATACCTGCCGTGCTGATCCTGCATCAGCTGAGGGATCTGAAACAAAGAAAAACAAACACAGAAAGATCAATTTAAGGACCTGAGAGGTAGAAAGTAAAGGTCCATGATCCTCTCCTGCTCACCACCAGTCTCCTCTTCGTGGCGTTGGGGATCGGCGCTCCGTTTCTGTGCCACTGGTACCGAGGGATCGGGCGCCCGACGGCTCCACACTCCAGCTGGAGGTTTTCACCCACGTGGAGCCGCTGAGCCTGAGGCTGGATCATCAGCTTCAGTCGACCTCCTAAAGACTGATAACTCTGTCCTGAGGAGAGAGGAGGGGTTTGTTAGGGGGAAAATCAACAAGCTGCTTTGAACCAGGGCTGAACGATTTATCGTTTTCTGATCGAAATCGCAATTTCAAACATTGTGATCATGTTTTCGCTAAAGCTGCTATTTTATTTGCTCTTGACTGACCCAGGATCTGTTGTTTCAGCTGTTTCACACACACCTGTCTTTGAGTGTGAGACTGTTGGAAAAACCCTTTTCTCCTTGGGATTGTTAGATTTTTTAAAAATGTTTTGAACTTTATTTTATTTAATTTGACACAATTAAGAATATTTTGCACTACATTACTTTTAAAAGTTAGGAGTCAAAAATAGCTCTTTTTGTTCTTAAGTTTTTATAACTGAAAATACAATTTAGAAAGTCCAGTTTAGAAATAACTAGAATAGGTGTTAGACTCAGGGTTTCATATAAGTCAAAATTCGACCATTTATCTAAATATCTTCTTTATAATTGTTTTTTTTTGCCTTTTATCCTTTGATTTTGTATTTATTTTATTTAATTTTGACTTAAATCTGAGAGTTTTGACTTTTGTATCACAATTTCAACTTCATATCTCAAACATTGCCTTTATTTCAAAACGTAGACTTTTTAGCTCAAACTTTTGTCATCTTAAAATTTTGTCCTTAAATGAGAAAGTTTGGACTTTTTTCACGTAATGTTTAACTGATTTCTTAAACTCTGGAAATTTTTGACTTGTTGTCTTAGAATTTTGTCTTTATTTCTCAAAATTTCCACTTTAAATATTAAAATATTGACCTTTTATCTCAAAGATGAAAACAATTCTTACCTTCAGTTTTTAGTTTCATCCTCACAATGATTTAATCGTTTTCTGATCAAAATCGCAATTTCAGACATCGTGATCATGTTTTCACCAAAGCTGCAATTTTTTTGCCCCTGACTGAACCAGAATCTGTTGTCACTTGTTTTATACACACGTCCTTTGAGTGTTAGACTAATGGGAAAGATCTTTTTTTCTTGAGTTTGTTGAACAGACATAGAAAGAATAAAATTTTAAGATCAGAAATTCATCTCAAAAGCTTTTTCAAAAAGTAGCGAAAAAGTGTTGAAATGGTCAAATGTAAAAAAAAAAAAAAAAGGGGCAGGAAAATTGGGGTAAAACTTAAAAAATAGCTGCAGAAAGAGGAGACACAAGCTACGGTATCAACGATGTCTCACCGTACGACACGGCGACGTTGAGGACGTCCACCTGAGCCCATTGACTGAACTCGAACGCCTCACCACAGTTCACTCTACAGATGTAAAAGCCGGCGTCTTTCAGCTGAACCGGACTGATCACCAGGTCTGGAGAGAAGCTGTTTGGCACCTGAGAAGAAAAAGGAAGTTTGATCTTATACAAACAGTAAAGTGGTTTGTGTTTTGGTGAACTTGGGCTCCTCACATTTTCTAAACTACTGAGTTATGATGCAATCCTCCCCTTGTACAATATGTGCAGACAGAACAATTAACTATTCAGACTAAACTTCAGTTGCTGACTGGTTTTACTACAAACTAAATAGTCCCTTAAAATTCATGACGTCAAAGGTATAGATAATTTTTTACTTCTCAAACTAGAAGTGCTGATCTGACAAAAAAACACAGGGAGGAAACAGAGAACCACTGAAACAAACATGCCCACTAGATTGCCCACTTGGAAGCCAAATTGCCTATTAAGGTGCCATTTTGGGAGCCAAAACAAATGCTAAAGTGACTTGGGCGCCAAAATGACCACTACAATGCCGCCTTGGGAACCAAAGCATGCACTTTAGGACCCTTAAAGACCCAAAACAAACGCTAGAGTGACTTGGGAGCCAAACTGCCCACTTGAGTGCCCTCTAGGGATCCAAAACAAATGCCAAAGTGACTTGGGAGCCAAAATGCCCACTACAGCGCCATCTTGGGAGCCAAAACAAGCACTTTAGGACCCTTAAAGACCCAAAACAAATGCTAGAGTGACTTGGGAGCCAAACTGCCCACTACATCGCCATCTTGGGAGCCAAAACAAGCACTTTAGGACCCTTAAAGACCCAAAACAAACGCTAGAGTGACTTGGGAGCCAAACTGCCTACTAGAGTGCCCTCTAGGGATCCAAAACAAATGCTGAAGTGACTTGGGAGCCAAAATGCCCACTAGAGTACCATCTTGGGAGCCAAAACAAGCACTTTAGGACCCTTAAAGACCCAAAACAAACGCTAGAGTGACTTGGGAGCCAAACTGCCCACTAGAGGGCCCTCTAGGGAGCCAAAACAAGTGCTAGAGTGACTTGGGAGCCACAATGCCCACTACAGCACCATCTTGGGAGCCAAAACAAGCACTTTAGGACCCTTAAAGACCCACAACAAACGCTAGAGTGACTTGGGAGCCAAACTGCCCACTAGAGGGCCCTCTAGGGATCCAAAACAAATGCAAGAGTGACTTGGGAGCCAAAATGCCAGCTACAGCACCATCTTGGGAGCCAAAACAAGCACTTTAGGACCCTTAAAGACCCAAAACAAATGCAAGAGTGACTTGGGAGCCAAACTGCCCACTAGAGTGCCCTCTAGGGATCCAAAACAAATGCTAGAGTGACTTGGGAGCCAAACTGCCCACTACAGCGCCATCTAGGGAGCCAAAACAAGCACTTTAGAACCCTTCAAGACCCAAAACAAACGCTAGAGTGACTTGGGAGCCCAACAGCCCACTAAAGGGCCCTCTAGGGATCCAAAACAAATGCTAGAGTGACTTGGGAGCCAAAATGCCAATTACAACGCCATCTTGGGAGCCAAAACAAGCACTTTAGGACCCTTAGGTCCCAAAACAAACGCTAGAGTGACTTGGGAGCCAAACTGCCCACTAGAGTGCCCTCTAGAGATCCAAAACAAATGCTAAAGTGACTTGGGAGCCAAAAATGCCCACAACAGTGACCTCTTGGGAGCCAAAACAAATGCTAAGATGACTTGGGCGAACAATATTCCTGATAGATTGACCGCTAGGAAGCAAAGACAAATGCTCAAGTGACTTGGGAGCCCACTGGATTGTCTGCCTAGGGATCCAAAACAAATGCCAAAGTGAACTAGGGAACAAAATGCCCACTAGAGTGCCAACTTGGGAGCCAAAAAAAAATTGTTTAAGTGCCCATTTGGTGCAAAAAAGACACTGAACTGCACCCTTGGCTGGTTCAAACTTGATAAACTGCCCTCCTGTGAGTCAAAACCTGCGCTTAAGAGCCTCCTTGAAAGCTAAATTGTGCACCATAGAGCCCTCTGGTGTGAGAAAACACACTAAACTGCACCAGTGGATGGTCAAAACATGATCAACTGCCCACTTAGGAGCCAAAACATGTGCAAAAGTGTCCTCGGGGAAGCAAAACCCAGACGTGCACTGTATGTTTGACACACTTTGATGAACACAGTCCAGACAGAGAGAGTTTCTCTAAAGTTTGAAGGTGGTGTTCACTTTACCTCCTCTTTGCCTTTGAACCACTGGTACTGAACCGGGGATTTTCCCACAGCGTTGCAGCTCAGACGCAGGTTGTGTCCGGACATTAGAGCCACAGACTGAGGCTGGATGAGGATCTGCAGAGCTGCAGGAGACATGAGGAGAGATTTAACATCACACTAACACAGAATCAAAGACAGATTATACATCCACACATGAAACTAACATTAATATTTACATCAAAGGCATTAAAGTGTTTTTTATTCAGCCTGGCCTGTGAGTGAAGAGTTAAACGTCACCTCTGAGTGAGTCATAAATTCCTCCTCGAGCTAAAGACGGCGTTTAGAGGGGGAGTAATTTTCCTCTGTACCTGTTGGTTTCAGACACTGCAGGGCGTCAGAGTTTCCCAGAGTCTGCAGGTAATCCAGCAGGTGACCCGTGGAGCAGCCTCGCTCTCCCATCAGCCTCAGCAGCATGCGGCTCGGGCTGCCGTCCAGCTCCAGCACCTTCAGGGAGCACAGCTCCATGTCGTCTGGGCTGAGACACAAAATCAACATATTTACCTCTGAGTTTCTCATTATTTATGCTTATCTGTGCTTAAAAGAGTCAGAAAACCCTGAAAATAAGAGTGAGCACCTTTGTGTCAGCTAAGAATTTAAACACCTCAAATATGATTTAAAGTTTTACTGAGACTCAGAAGCATTTAGCATTGTTTATATTTTTGCACGAGGAATATAAAATGTTTTACTTTTTTTCAGCGTGTGGTGAGGCATTATTATGGAAGCCCACTTCTGCCAGCTAAAAATAAAAAAATATATATTTGGCTTTGGTTGGAATTTTTTGGCCCATAGACAAAACTTTGAGTAAAAAGTCAAAATTTCGAGATAATAATGTCAAAATTATGGGGAAAATGAAATCCAATTTTAAGATAAAAAGTCAAAATTTTAGGATATTGAGATGAAATTTAGAGCAAAATAAGTCTAAAATTTTGAGATAAAAAGTCTAAATCCAAGAAATTGCCAAAATCTTATGAAAAAAATCCAAATTAAGAGATGTTAAGATAAAATCTGAGATTAAAAAAAAGTCAAAGAAATTGAATAACAGACAAAAATTTGAGTTAAAAAAGTCAAAATCTTGAGAAAAAAAGTCAAAATTTTGTAAAAACAAAAAAAAATTGAAGAACTTTGAAATTTGAATTTTATATTTTGAGGTAAAAAGTAGAAACTATGAAAATAATAAGTAGATATTTTGTGAATTTAAAACTTCAAAAAATAATCAACATTTGAGACATTTAATCTGAATTGTAAGACAAAAAAAAACAAAATTTGATTAGTCTAAATTATGAGATAAAAAGTCAAAATGACGACATAATATGACAAAATTATAGGACAATGACAAAATTTTAAGGAAAAACGTCAAAAACCAGTGATAAAAAAAAAATCAAAATTATGAGATTAAACTTTGAATTTTGTGATTAAAAAAAAGTCAGAATTTTGATATTAGAAGTTTAAATTACAGGATAAAAGCAGAAATGTGATTAAAAAGTGTACATTCTGTGATAAATACAAAACTATGAGAAAAAAAAGTCAAAATTAAAAGAAAACTAGTAAAAACTATGGGGGAAAAAGTCAAAATTATGGAATAAAAAATGTTTGTATTTTGACTATTTACCTTCAAATTTCTTCTTTTTATGGGCAAAGCAAATGTTATCAAAACACTGTGTTTCATTTTTATATTTTTTAACGAGAAGTTATTCATTGACAACACTCTTGTTACACATAGTGAGTGTTTAAAAGTTAAGAAGGAGGATTTTTGTATTTATTTAGATATATTTTAGGTCCTGTGATAAAGATTTAATTACCTGCATTTAACATTTCTTCTGGCACTTTGTGTTCTCACAGATTTTGGCTCATTACCCTTTTTCTTACTTAGTGTTTTCTTTTTTTTTGCTATTATTATAATTTCATTAAAACAGATGCTGACCCTTATTAATGAGTCCCAGTGAGAAACTGGATTTTAGTGACATTATTTTTCTTGTATGTTTCAAAAAAGTGAGTGGATTTAGAATTTGATTTAGTTTGGAATTTGTTTAGGAAACTGATTTTTTTTTTATCTTTTTTTTTTCAATATTTAACCAATAACCTAATGCTTCGTATCAACAAAAACAAAGAAATGAAGGCAAATGAAAGCATGTGTTTCTGTAAATTACATTTTTTTGTTTAGTTTTTTTTTAAAGGAGATATTTCCTGTCAAGATTTCTGAAATATTTAATCAAATGAAACAAAAAAATGGTCTGAACTTTCATTTAGCTTCATATAAAGTTGTTTTACTCTTACACACAGCTGTGTTTGAGTTTAGACTTGATTGTTAAAACTTGTCTTCCTTAAATTTAAGATTTAAGGTAAAGTTTTTAAAATAATGATTCATCAGCTTCAGCACAAAAACTTAGAAGAAAGTTTTTAGGACATGAGGTTCCAGCAGAAAGTGAGCACACCTGTGGATTTTTGAGTAAATTATCATTTAGATTTTAGAGACTTGTTACCTGACTTTGAAGCGTCTGTCGTTGCTGACTATCTCTCCCAGTTTTCTCCATCCTTTATTGTTGGATTTGTCTAAAACTTCGCACAGTCTCCGAACAACCTGCTCCTTCAACAGGTTGATCTTCGTGGATCTTTCCAGAGAGTCCGACATGATGATGATGAAGGTGAAGAAGAAGAAGAAGAAACTTTTACCATCCGCGGCTTCTCTACTGGACCAAAGATGGTTTAATGTCACTTCTGGAGGCAGAAAAGAAAGAGAAAATACTCTACTTCCTGAAAGAAGCGCAGAAAGAAAACACAAACACACCCACGGCTGCGCTGAGCTGCGGTTTTCCCCCCACGCAGCAAATGAGCCAAAGAGTTTCTACATCATCAAGATCTTTCCCTGCAAGAGTCCGCGCTCCAGGAAGTGGTTTCCTCGAGAACAGGCGACTTTTATTTACTCGAGCCGATGACAGCGATAAGAATGAACGTATCAAAGAGAAACAATACTTTCAAGGTCTATTTTTCAAGAAATATTTGCATCTTTAAAATAATTTCAAGGTTGGTTTAATTACGCAAAAGGATTGTTTGTAAGAAGATGAGGGAAAAATTAGGTCCAGTCATTTTTTTATCATGTTATATTCCAAGAAAAAGTCAGAATTCTGGGATTAAAGACAGAAATCTAAGACAAAAAAAAATTAAAATAAATTCTGGATTTTTATCTCAAAATTCGAGAGTTTTTTATTTTATGATGTTGACATAATTTTAATTTTACATATAATGTACATATTCTATTTAATGCTAATAATATATTAAATTATATATAATGTTTTAGGGCCACTGAGAAAAAAAAAATTCCAAGAAAAAAAAAAGTCAGAATTCTGAGAAAAAGTCAGAATTCTGACTTTTTTATTTTTTAGATTTTTTTTTCACTGAGAAAAAAAAATTCCCCCCCAAAAAAAGTCAGAATTCTGAGAAAAAAGTCAGAATTCTGAGAAAAAAGTCAGAATTCTGACTTTTTTCTCAGAATTCTGACTTTTTTTTTTTTTAGATTTTTTTTTTCTCAGTGGCCCTAATCCTCTTCCGTACATAACTGTGACTTTCTGTAAAAAAAAAAAACAACTTTTCTATTCCCAAATATTAACTTTTTACTTTCAAAACCTCAAATATTGACCTTGTGTCAAAATATTGACTTTTTTCCCCTCAGAATCAGCAGTAAATGATCTCAGAATTTTGACTTTTTATTGCAAAAGTGTGACTTAAATTCAAACCTTCATCTTCTTCTCTCATTATTTGACTTTTTATCTCAAATTTTCACTTTTTATCTATAGCTTTGACATCATTATAACAAAATATTTACTTTTTGATTTTAAAAAATGAACATTTTATCTCAAATCTGACTTTTTCTCTTAAAGAATTTGACTTTTTTTCTCATTATTTAAACATTTAAACCCCCAAATATGGATTTTATCTCACATTTTTAACAACAGTGACACATCTTGCTCTGACTCTCTGGAATAACTCCTCCTCTTTTTTTCTTTCTTGGATCCCTCCTCCTTTCTTCACCTCTGAGTCATTTACCTGTTTGTACAGACTCAGGTGTGTTCAGGTGAGAGGAAGTTACCTGGAGGAAAATCATGAGGGAAGAAACTGTTTCTACAAATGTTTCAACATAAGATGAAAACAGATAATTAATAAGGAAGACAACACGAACTGGTGAGACAAAGTATTTTTTTATTATTCATTTCTAATGTTTCTGATTAACATTTCAAATTACCTGCATTTAACATTTCTTCTGGCACTTTGTGTTCTCACAGATTTTGGCTCATTACCCTTTTTCTTACTTAGTGTTTTCTTTTTTTTTGCTATTATTATCATTTCATTAAAACAGATGCTGACCCTAATTAATGAGTCCCAGTGAGAAACTGGATTTTAGTGACATTATTTTTCTTGTATGTTTCAAAAAAGTGAGTGGATTTAGAATTTGATTTGGTTTGGAATTTGTTTAGGAAACTGATTTTTTTAAATCTTTTTATTTAAAAATATATTTAACCAATAACCTAATGCTTCGTATCAGCAAAAACAAAGAAATTAAGGCAAATAACTTAACTTAACAAGCATGTGTTTCTGAAATTTTTTGGTGTGTTTGTTTAGTTTTTTTTTAAAGGAGATATTTCCTGTCAAGATTTCTGAAATATTTAATCAAATGAAACAAAAAACTGGTCTGAACTTTCATTTAGCTTCATATAAAGTTGTTTTACTCTTACACACTGCTGTGTTTGAGTTTAGACTTGATTATTTAGACAAGTTTTGTTGTATTTTTTTCTTGTTGTCTGTATCAGAGATATGAACAATCAGATTAAACCTTGTCTTTCTTAATTTAATTGATATTGGGTAGTAAAAAAAGTGCATTATTGTCGTCTAAATCCAGTTTTTCCTGAACTTTTCTTCCCCTTTGACCTGTCTGTGGGTGATTTTAATGCTTGTTTTTGTCCTTTAAAGCAGAATTCTTCTTTCTTGCAGTTTCAAACCTGTTTCATCAGGTTTAGCAGACGCAGATTTCCCGCATGTCTCAGCGACAATCATGCAAATATTTTTAGCCGTTGCTCTGTTGTTTTCCCTTCATACCATCAATGTTTGGGGTGAAAGCAAAGCGCACAAGTCACAAGTTTGTGTAACCTCGTTTCCTCTTTACAGGACAAACAGTTTGTTTGGAGGATGAAGGATTTTGGTTCAGCTCTGCTCGTCCTGATTCTGTCGGCGGCTTCACAGTCGAACTGTGAGTGGAAACACTTCGAGATCAGCTCTGGCTCATAAATCTCCACGAAAATCAAATTTTAAAACAGGTTTTTAACCAACTGCAGAGCCAAGAGACAACTATTCATTCACACATTTACACCTACAGGCAATTCAGAGTCACATACATGTGCACGGAAAGGAAAAAAAATAATGACTTTGATTCAGCAGATACAAGAGAGTTAAAGAAACATTTCAAAAGCAAAAAGAAAAAAACACAAGGACCAAACATAGAGCCTTGAGGAACTCCAGGCGATGCTGTTTTATTCAAGTACACTGCAAAAACTCAAATCCATTAATTAAGGCTGAGGAATTAAATGTAAATTTGGTTAAATCACAATATGTCCTACAACAATGTTCTAATAGAGGACACTGTAATATTTCTTTAACCTCAAATATGTCTGGATACGAGGCAAATCATCTGCAGTAGATGTTTTCTTCTCTACACTCGTGTCATTCAACCCTTTGAATCAGAATTCTGCAATAAAAGTTTTTAAAAAATTAGATTAAATGATCAAATTTGGGCTAAAAGTAAGAAAGTTGTGAGATAAAAAGTCATTTTTTAAGGTCAACATTTTGATATAGAGTCAAGATTTGGGCTAAAAAGTAAAAAAATTCGGGAGAAATAGTCAAAATTATGAGAAAATAGTGAAATCTTGAGCTAAAAAGTCAATTATAAAACAAAAAGTCGATATTTTAAGATTGAGTCAACTTTATTAATTCAGGTCCAACTAAGAAAAAAAAGTCAAAATTTTGGGAACAATGGTCAAAATTATGAGAAAACAGTCAAAATTTGAGCTAAAAAGTCAAAGTCATGAGGAAAAAAAGTCAAAATTATGGGATTGATCGTCAAAATTATGAGAAAACAGTCAAAACTTGAGCAACAAAAAAAAGTTGTGAGAAGAAATGTCAAAATTTTGGGATTAATCGTCAAAATTATGAGAAAACAGTCGAACTTGATTTAAAAAATCAATATTTTAAGATAAAGTCAAAATTTTAAAATACAGTCCAACTTTGAGAAAAGGCAAAATTATGAGAAAAAAGTAAAAAATTTGAGCTTAAAAGTCAAAGTAGTCAGATAAAATGACAATAATTTAAGATAAAGTCAAAATTTTAATATACAGTCCAACTTTGAGAAAAGTCCGAATTTTGGGGAAAATGGTTAAAATTATAAGAAAACAGTCAAAACTTGAGCTTAAAAGTCAAAGTTGTGAGTAGAAATGTCAAAATTTTGGAATCAATAGTCAAAATTATGAGAAAACAGTCAAATCTTGAGCTAAAGACTCAAAGTTGTGCGAAGAAATGTCAAAATTTGGGGATTAATAGTTAAAATTATGAGAAAACAGTCAAACTTGAATTAAAAAGTCAATATTTTAAGATAAAGTCAAAATTTTGAAATACAGTCCAACTTTGAGAAAAGTCAAAATTATGAGGAAATAGTTGAATCTTGAGCTAAAAAGTTGAAGTTGTGAGATCAGAAGTCATATTTTGAATTAAGGTCAAATTATGAGATAAGAAGCCTAATTTTGAGATATGCAGTCAAAATTATAAGGAAAAATATTGAAATTTTTGCTTTTGTCCCTCGTAATTTGACATTATATGTGCAAAAACAAAAGAAAAAGAAATCCCAAGAAAGCCAGTGTTTGTTGTTTGCATTTCTAACTGGCAGAAATAAGCTTTAATACATCATGTTTGTGTTATATAAAATGTTCACTTCAAATATCAAAGGAGCTTTTTGAGATAAATGTTTGGGTTTTGTGCTGTTGTTAGTGTCCATGCCTGAAGCTTCAGTGTCAGATTAAAGCAGCTGAAATAAAAAAGTGGTTTTAGAGCTGATGTTTGTTTGTTTGTGGTTGTTTTTTGCAGGTTCGTCTCCTCCAGGGAAACCAGTCTTGCTGAGCTGCAGGTCCCCGGACAAAGAGACGTTCAGCTGCTGGTGGGAGCTGGGCTCTGATGGAGGTCTGCAGACGACGCACCGCCTCTATTATGAGAGAGAAGGGTCAGTGTGGCGCCACCTTCACCTGCACGTCGACTTACCCCTCCTCCTGTGTCAGCTTTCTGTTACCTTCCCTGGTGTTAGGGTCGGTTTCAACCTGCGTCTTAAATAAGCTTTAAAATACACTAAAAACAAAACATATGATCAAGTTTTTTTGTTATCTCTTGGTTTCCTTGTAAGGCTTCCTTATCCATGAAAATATTGGGTTTCATATTTTTGGTGTGGGTCTCAGGGCCCAATGTTTAGCAGTAAACCTCTTGATTTCAATAAAAAGCAGAAAAAATAACCTAAAGAGAATCCTATAAATAAACCAAAGGTTTTTTTGTTACCTGACTATTATTGAGGGGTATAGAACACATCTCTGAAATAAATTTGCTCGATTTATTTTTTCATTTTAAAATATGCAACTATAGTAACATCTATGGTGTTAGGGTCAGTTTTGACCCATACGTATATTTTTCAAAAAAATGCAAAAATATGTATTTTGCCAGCAATAGAAGTTTAATATAAACACATAGAAACACAGAACAGGTCATAAAACAAAATACTGATTTGTGAGCGTGCATGTTTTTAGATGCATGTGTGGCAAAAAGTGACACTTTGTGTGTTCTTTGCAGAGATACTTTTTGCATTGGAAACACAAATGAGTGAAGCTCACATGATTGGGAGAGGAGGTGTCTGTCATTGTGATGGCTGACAGTGCACTTATGATTTCAATTTTGGCTCTAAATATTGGTTTATAATCTTATTTTTATAACCGGGTCAAAACCGACCCTAACACAACAAGCAACAAAATCTCAATCAGGGCATTTTATAATGTTGAGATTTTTTTTTTTTTTTTAACAATTTTGTTGGAATCAACGTTCCTGACAAAGTCAAGAAGCCTTGATGCAGTAAACCAATTTTAAGTGATTCTTTTATGCATTTAAAAACTAAAACAGGTCAGTGGTGACTCTAACACAAGAGGAAGGTTAAAGAGACACGTCAGGACGAATCTAATGTTCTAACTCACTTCACACCTGTTTAACACAGATTAAAGGGGAAACACGAGTGTCCGGATTATCAGTCAGCAGGTACAAACTCCTGCTTCTTCAACAAGAGCCACACCTCCATCTGGGTCGACTATTACCTGACAGTGACGGCCTCCAACGCCCTCGGAAACTCCACCTCTGACGTCCTGAAGGTGGATGTGATGGAAATCTGTGAGTTTAGTGACACATAAACAAGTTCTTTCAGATATTAAAAGCTTAAATAAAAGTGTGAAAACAGACACTGAGAGCACGATTTCTGGCTCTTTTATGGCCAAAATAACAAAAACAAGTCCAGGTGGGCCCCGAGCTTTAACCTAAGAAACATTAAAGAGGGGTATTGTGTGTTTTTTTTAAGATCATTATTCTGTCCCTATGGTGCCGTCTTTCCCACGATACCAGTGGTTCCCAACCTTTTCCAATTCAGGGCCCACTTTTAAGTCTCAAAATTTTTCGCGGCCCACCTCTGACCATATAATTATGGGGGCTGTATAGCGCCTTATTAGCGCTTGATTTGTAACAAAGACCCGAAATGTAAGAAAAAAAAATGTAATAAAACCCGAAATGTGATAACTGGTCAATGATGTAACAGATGCTGAGCCCAGAAGGTGATAGTCATTTGCCCACGATAGAACAACTTGTTAAATGTTGGGTCAGTGATTATAGTCTTGGGATATACAACATTTGTTTAATCAAATTTCAGGGTTTTGTTAAATTTGGGGTCATGTTACATGTTGGGCTTTAACTTTCCCTCTTCAAGGACTTTTCTTATATACAAACGTTTGAACATGTTGAATATCCTTACAAATGTAACCAAGTTTTAAGATTTAAACATTATTCTGTACATTTGTATCTTTATATAATTACCCTTCATTAAAATTCAGACTATTTTGAAAATGATTTGGCGGCCCACTTGCAATATCTTCACGGACCACCAGGGGGCCACAGACCACAGGTTGGGAATCACTGCACTATACAGTTAACTTTTTGCACTTTTGCCCTTTTTGTCCTAGAAAATGTAAGAATTTAGCGCATTATGTAATAAACCACCATAACTGATGTCTTAATTAGAAAATAAAAATCAAGTTACCTTCAGAATTACTTTGACTATTAGCATACCAGCATGAATCTTAAACATAAATTAATTTTAAAAAGCAGCAAGATCATTAATTGAAATATATAATATAAGTCAAATATAACTGAATTCACAGAGATTGTTTTTGAGAGTTCACAGAGACAAAAATGACCTTTTAACATGCAATATGTAAGAAATTATTAATTTTGTTACAAAATGCGTCAGATTACTACGAAATGCACCGTTATTACAAAATAAAGTCAAAATTTATTACATTATTACATAATACGGCGTAACAAGGGACAAAAGGGTCAGAAACAAGGTTCAAGTGTCAAATATAGTGCAAAAAAAACGAAAAGTGGTTTAAAAATGGATAAAAGTTGTTAAAAAAAATCTCTGAAAGATGTTTATAAAGGTTAAGTTTCTGCAAAAAAATGGATGAAAAAGTAATTAAATGGTAACAATAATGGGTTAAGTGTCAAATTAGTGCAGAATATTGGGGTTGAAAAGTGGCTAAGTGGGTAAAACAAAGGGTTAAAAAAAAACCAACAACTTACTTTCAGAATTACTTTGACTATTAGCAAACCAGCATGAATCTTAAACATAAATTAATTTTAAAAAGCAGCAAGATCATTCATTGGACAAATATAAGTCAAATATAACTGAATTCACAGAGATTGTTTTTGAGAGTTCACAGAGACAAAAATGACCTTTTAACATGCAATATGTAAGAAATTATGACATAATGCGGGGAAATTTATTACATATTGCGTTCAAGAATTTTGTGACATAACAATAATAATGATAAATTTTATTTATAAAGCGCTTTTCAAAAACTCAAAGTCGCTTTACATCGAAAAGTTAAAAAGAACAAACAGATAAAACAATATTTTACATGGTAAAAATAATAACAGTGCAGGTTAAAAACAATTTAAAAAAAAAAAATGCGTCAGATTATTACAAAATGCACCGTTATTACAAAATAAAGTCAAAATTTATTTCATTATTACATAATGCGGCGTAACAAGAGACAAAAGGGTCAGAAAAGAAAGTAAAACAAGGTTAAAGTGTCAAAAATAGTGCAAAAAAATGAAAAGTGGTTTAAAAAAAACAGCAAAAATCAATAAAAGTTGGATAAAAAAAAAAAAAAAAAAACTCTGAAAGACATTAATAAAGCAAAAAGATATGATTGAAAACTGACTAAAATCAGCAAAAAATGAGTCAAGAGCAGCAAAAATTATCATGAGTGTATAGAAATGAACAAACTATTCTGAGGCCTGACATTTTTGTTTTAAATATTCTTTTTTTATTCATCATATGTAATATTTTAACTGTCTGAGAGACTGAATTTTGGGTTTTCAACAATATCAACAATTATAGTTTTTGGAAATGTCTGTACATAATTGAAGGTACCTGCAATGCAAGTTGGTTAAAAAAAAAAAAAAAAAAAAAAATCTCTGAAAGACGTTAATAAAGGTGAAGTTTTTGCTAAAAAAAATGGTGGAAAAAGTGATGAAATGGTAACAATAATGGGCTAAGTGTCAAATTAGTGCAAAATATGGGGGTTGAAAACAAAGGGTTAAAAACTGTTTTTTTTTATGCAAAATAATAAAAGGCATAAATAAAAACATGACTTGGATCTGTAACTGAATGAAGAGGAACCAGTTTTGATTTTGTGAACAGTCAGGGCTCAAATTTCACGCCTGTTGTTTGACTGAACTGGAGGTTTAGACTCAATGAGTTTAATGATCAGTACAAGTTTGAGAATCATCCACTAAAGCTGTTGTTTTTCTCCGTCTGTGCTCGTCAGTGAAGCCGAACCCTCCTGAGAATGTGACGCTGCTGGTGGAGGATGCAGACGACAGTCCACATCTCCACGTCAGCTGGGAGCGTCCCCACAACACGGACACCAAGTCAGGGTGGGTCACCGTGAAATACGAGCTGAGAGTCAAACACGGAAACAGCAACAAGTGGAAGGTGAGTTCAGAATCTGTTCATAAAGACTCAAACCAACATTTCAAAGTTTTTAGGTTCATTATTTTTTAGTATTTTTAATTTGAGCACCCAAAAATGTCAGGTGGCGCAACCAAATATATGAAAATATATTTATATGTTCCTGTTATTTTTTCTGTGTGAAATTATTGGCAAGTATCTCTCAAGTGTCTGTAGTGACTCATACATTTTCATTTTGTGTGTTTCATTTCTTTTATTTGTGAATAAGATAAATAATTTGATGTTAAAATAACATTTCACATTATTACATTGGTTGTACCACCTGACATGGAAATTGTTCCAGTCACNAGAATGTTTTATTTAAAAAGGTTCCAGCATAAAATAATGCCACTGTATTTTTAATTTCCATTTACAATAACTGACATCCAATTTTTAGAGTTTAATTACTGTGGATACTTGTCAGGACGGTTGCACCACCTGACATTTTGGGGGTTTGAGGAACCAAAACACAAAAAAACATGCTATATTTTAATAGTTTAAAGATGTGTTCAAATAACACAGGTTTCATAGAATAAAGAAATACATGTGATGAAATACTCAATTCATGATGGAAGGAAATATTGCACTCAGACACAAAAAAGGGGACGTCACCTCATTGACCCATAAACAGTTCAACTTGTTTTTGACTTGTCTGAAATGCTGCTGTTATTTTCCGTGTTCCTGCAGGAGTACAGGTCAGGAACACAAACTCACTTCAGCCTCTTCAGCGTCGTCCCCGGGGTCAAATACATCGTTCAGGTGCGATGTAGTTTAGACCACAGCAGCTGGAGCGAGTGGAGCAACGTTTCCTGTGTGGAAATCCCAAACTGTGAGTCTTTGGAAGCTTTTCAGCCTCACGGTGAAACTCTTCACTATCTTTATATCATGTATTTTTTTTTCCAAAGTTCTCCAGAAGCAGAAACATTTTTGGACTCTGGTTTCTGCTCTTTTTGTAATTTCATTCATCGCAGCAACGTTCGTCCTGGTCACCAAGAGGAAGAAGTGAGTAACAAACTAGGGCTGGACGATTTTAGAAAAAGATCTAACTGCGATTTTTCTGGCAGATACAGCGATTTCTATTCAATTCACGATTTTCTTTAAATCAAGCTTTAGTGAAGTTTTCACAATGTACAGAAACATTTACAAACTTGACAGAAAATTACATCAAACCATTGAAACATCAAAAGCTTTTACACTAATGTGAGGATGAAAATGAAAACTGAAGGTGAGAATTGTTTCAAACTTTTAAATAAAAGGTCAATATTGTTATATAAGAAGTAAAAAACTTTTAGAAATAAAGACAAAATTCTGAGACAAAAAGTCAAGATTTTGAGATGAAACTTCTTAAGTTTAAGAAATCAGTTTAAGATCATGTGGAAAAAGTCCAAACTTTCTGATTTAACCCTGTGTTCACTACAGTGGACACCTATTTAAAAGTTATTTACTCCTAAATTCAATGGTTCATGTGGTGGAAATTCATATTAACCTGTGTCAGGATATTTTTATTCTTCTTAGGGCCTGAAAAAATGTTTTTAATTATTTTTCCAAATTTATATATTTTTTAAAAAAAAGGTTATAGACAAACATTTGAGGGTGAAACAGCATAATAACTAAAAATTATTCAGTGTTAAAATGGATGAAAGAGAGTTAAAATGTTTCGCAAAGCATTAAAAAAAGATTATTCATGGAATTACCAAAAAAAAGAAAAGAAGTCAAACAAAAAAAAGTCATATTTACATTAAGTTCACACTGTTTTAAGTTGAATGCTTGGTTGCAAATATTTGAAAAAGAAAATGGAAAACTTTTTTTCATGCTTTAAGACAAATAAAAACACTAAAGGGAAAAATCCTGACACTGACTTTCATAATTTATGCATCAGAGGGTTAAGGTCAAAATGTTAAGACGACAAAAGTCTAAGATATAGAGTCTACATTTTGAAATAAAACGCTGAAATTTTGATAAAGAAAGTCAAAATTCTAAGATTTAAGTCAAAATTATGAAGAATCAATACAGAGGAAAAAGAATAAATAAATAAAAAGTCGAATTTTGACTCTTCTCGAAACCTCACACCCATTCCTGCTTTTTCTAAACTGGGCTTTTAAAACTGTATTTTTATGTATTTTATAAAAACTGTAGAACAAAAAGAGCAATCTTTGACTCTTAACTTTTTTAAATAATGTAGTGCAAAATATCCTTAATTGTGTCAAGTTAAATAAAATAAAATCAACAACAATCCCAGAAAGAAAAAAGGATATTTCCCAACAGTCTCACACTAAAGACAGGTGTGTGTGAAACAGCTGAAACAACAGATCCTGGGTCAGTGAGGAGCAGGAAAAAAATCACAGCTTTGGGGATCACAAATCGTTCAGCCCTATAAAAAAATGCAGAGATTAAAACTCTTTGTAGGATACAGTAAAGAAAGAAAGATTTTTTAATCCTGACTCTCTTTTGTTCCTGAAGCTTGAAGCGTTTTGTTCTTCCAAATGTTCCCGTTCCCCGGATAAGAGGAGTCGATTTTCAGCTTCTGAAGGTAAGAACAGTCTCGTTTAAAGTACAAGTTTCTTTCCAGAAAAAGACTTCGGTAGAAGCTGAAGCCACTTTTTAGAATATAACTTGAGTTAAAGTACCTAATACTCATCGTACTTAAGTATCAAAGGCAATTTCCTCATATAAAATGTACTTAAGTATTAGAAGTAAAAGTGAAAGTAAAAGTATTTTTTACAAAATGAGCTCTCAGATTTTTTGAAGAGGGAATTTATTTTGGCTTTCTTACAGTAAAATTACAAGTGTCTTTAAACTGGCATGAAGTTATTAAGTGAAACCAGAAGAAGTTGGTTTTCATAGCTGTGAGAATTCAGTAATATTCAGTTAAAAGGTGAATTTATTTTCTACCAAAGTCATTTTCTGCTGAAACACTAAACCGTGATGAACTTGGTGGTCGACACAACAAACAGGTGAAAAGTCACCGACTTAAATTTCTTTTGATTTAATTTTAAAGAAACGAGTAACAAGAACAGCTCGCCGAAATGAAGTGGAGAAAAAGTAAAAGTTGTCAGAAATATAAATAACAAAGTAAAGTACAGATGATGTACAGTCTTAATCGTGACCAGACTATTGAATATTCTAAGTGAATTTTCAAATTTAAAAAAGTTTATAAGACAAATATAAGAAACAAACAACACAAAGATCTGTTAATTTAGTCTACATCGCAAAACTGAAATCTAAGTAAGTCATTATGTCTTATTTGTAGTAAAAATTGTCATATTTTCTTGATTTGAGCCACATTCACCAGACCTGGTCATAAAAATGTCGTGTTTCAATTTATTTCAAGACAAAAATGAGGTCTACATTACTTAAAACAAGTCAAAAAAATCTGCCAATGAGATAAGACGAATTCACCCGTGAAGTTTCTTGAGAAGAAAATAAACTTTTTTCTTATCCCTTTGGTAGATTTTTTTTTTTACTTGTTACAAGCAATTTATTTTTGTTCTTTAAAAAACTTGAAATAAGACATTTTTTACATGACTTGCTCAGATTTCAGTTTTTGCAGTTTACCTAAAACACTAAAATACTGAGTCCAGGAAAATGAAAACAGAAAACAAATTACTTAGAAACTGAAATATTTGATGATAAAACACTAAAAATACTGAAATACTCCGGACTAACATCTTACCTAAACACTAAAACACATACACTGCAAAAACTGAAATCTAAGCAAGGCATTGTGTCTTATTTTTAGTAAACTTTGTCTTACTATTCTTGATTTGAGCCACATTTACTAGACAAGGTCATAAAAATGTCTTATTTCAAGTTTTTTTAAGACAAAAATGAGGTGGAAATTGCTTGTAACAAGTAAAAAAAATCTGCCAATGGGATAAGATTAAAGATTCTTGTTTTAAATCATCTTTCTAATTTTAAGAAACTTCCCGGGCGAATTCGTCTTATCCCATTGGCAGATTTTTTTGACTTGTTACAAGCAATTTACACCTCATTTTTGTCTTTAAAAAACTTGAAATGAGACATTTTTATGACCTGGTCTGGTGAATGTGGCTCAAATTAAGAAAAATAAGACAATTTTTACAACAAATAAGACATAATGACTTGCTTAGATTTCTGTTTTTGCAGTGTAGGGTACAGTTGCTCAGTGATTTGTAATTTTTTATCAATTACAAGACATTTCAGGGGACCCTGCTTGGACTTCGGGTGACCCCATGTGGGGTCACGACCCAAAGGTTGAGAAACACTGGGTTAAATATGATAAATGATAATAAACTGAATCTCTGGTTTGTATTTCCAGAGTGGATCTTCTGAGGATGTCATCAAAGCCCTGAACCAGAACTTTCCTTGTATGGTGGCCTTGAAGGATCAGTGTGAGGATTATTTGATCGTGACAGAAAATGAAAACAAACGTCCACTGGATCCTTTCAACGCTCGAAGACGGAAAAACAGCTTCTGCTTTCACTCTGAAACCCAGCGTAAGGAGTCGTTACTCGAGTTTAAAGAGGAAGAGGAGCAGCAGGAACCGAGTCGGACTCTCTCGCATCTCGCCGCGTTCACAAACTCTGATTACGTGGACGTTCAGAGACGGGAGGACGAGCGCGGAGGAGCGAGAGAGGCGGACGGGATCTTCCTCCTGGAAAAAGAAAACGGCTACATGGACGTTCAGAGACGCGAGGAGAAAAGTTCAGAGGGATACAGCAAAGTGAAGGAGGTGGAGAGCGACAGCACGCTCATCCTGCAGACGCAGCACGTGACCTCTGACCCCTTTAACCAGGAGAAGAGCGACTGTTACATCCACTTCACCTTCAAGAAGTCAGAAAGTCCTCGTGTGACTCCTCCGGATAAAACAGAGCTGTTTGACGACGCATACGTAGAAACTTTCCCACAAACAGCTGTAATGTGAACATTTTACAGTTGGACCCAAAAGTTTACACCCACCAGTAGAATTTCTGATTTCTTGGTCTTTTCTCAGAGAATATGAATGAAAACACAAAAACTTTTCTATCACTCATGGTTAGTGGTTGGGTGAAAGACATTTATCAACAAACAACTGTGTTTAATCTTTTTTACACCCCCCAGTTCTTAATAGCGTGTATTTATTATTCTCTCAGATGGTAAAACTGACCATTCTTCTTGGCAAAAAGCCTCCAGTTCCTGTAAATTCTTGGTCTGTCTTGCATGAACTGCAGGTTTGAGATGATGTTGAGGTCAGGAGACTGAGATGGCCACTCCAGAACCTTCACTTTATTCTGCTGTAGCCAATGGCAGGTCCACTTGTCCTTGTGTTTTGGATCATTGTCATGTGTGAACGTCCATGTACGTCTCATGTGCAGCTTCTGGGCTGATGAGTGTAAATTTTCCTCCAGTATTTTCTGATAACATGCTGCATTCATCCTTCATTCATCAGTTTGGACCAAGTTTCCTGAGCCTTTGTAGCTCACACATCCCCAAAACATCAGTGATCCACCTCCGTGTTTCACTGTAGGAATGGTGAA
>RPOG01000829.1:174764-227576 GCA_008086565.1 Thalassoma bifasciatum
GTACGTCTCATGTGCAGCTTCTGGGCTGATGAGTGTAAATTTTCCTCCAGTATTTTCTGATAACATGCTGCATTCATCCTTCATTCATCAGTTTGGACCAAGTTTCCTGAGCCTTTGTAGCTCACACATCCCCAAAACATCAGTGATCCACCTCCGTGTTTCACAGTAGGAATGGTGGACCTTTCATCATAGGCCTTGTTGACTCCTCTCCAAATGGAACAATGTTTATGGTTGTGGACAAACAGTTCAGTTTTTGTCTCATCACTCCAAATGACTTTGTTCCAGAAGTTTTGAGGCTTGTCTCTGTGCTGTTTGGCGAATTATATGCGGGATATTTTATGGCATTTGCACAGAATCGGCTTTCTTGTGTCGACTCGATCGTGGAAGCTTGTTTTTCTTCGAGTGCCTCCTTACTGTACATCTTGAAACACTGTTTCAGAGTCCTGTGTTTCAGCTGAAGTTATTTGTGGGTTTTTCTTTGCATCCAGAACAATTTTCCTGGCAGTTTTAGCTGAAATGTTTGTTGGTCTACTTGACTGTGGTTTGGCTTCAACATAATTCCTCATTTTTCACTTATTCATTGGAGTTTGAACTCTGCTTATTGGCATCCTCAGTTCCTTGGATATCTTTTTATATCCCTTTCCTATCACAATAACAACAGAAACTTCCAGGATGACCTAAATCAGAAGTTTCCCTCCCCCAGTTCTTAACAGCGTGTATTTCCCTCTTTAACATCAATGACAGCTTGAAGTCTTTTGTGCTCGTTGTGGATGAGGGTCTTTATTTTCTCAGATGCTAAAACTGACCATTCTTCTTGGCAAAAAGCCTCCAGTTCGTTCCTGTAAATTCTTGGTCTGTCTTGCATGAACTGCAGGTTTAAGGTCAGGAGACTGAGATGGCCACTCCAGAACCTTCACCTTATTCTGCTGTAGCCAATGGCAGGTCAGCTTGTATTTCAGCTGAAGTTATTTGTGGGTTTTTCTTTGCATCCCTACCAGTTTCCCTGGCAGTTGTAGCTGAAATGTTTGTTGGTCTACCTGAAAATAGTTTGGTTTCAACAGAATCCTTCATTTTCCACTTGTACTCTGCTTATTCATAGCTTTCATGTGATGTCATGCTCCCCAAGGAACGCCCCCTGGAGGGCAAAACATTGCGCTTGCCCGCCACCTACAGCAACAAAACAATAACACTACATCACAATTGGCGGACAGCTGTTGTGCGGTCAGATGTGCGAACCGTCGGGGGGGAAAGCTGGGATTGTGTTTTTATCGTATTCCGTCCGAAAAAGAAAACCCAGAGAGGAGAAATCTCTGGATCAGTGCTGTCGAGCGCAACTTTGTCCCTGGGGAGCACAAACCATGGCAGCCCTCGAAATACACGCGAATCTGTAGTGAACACTTCATCAGCGGCAAGTAGTAATTAATACTCAAGCCTCAGTCAAATGAACAAATGTGTATTTATCTGTCTATTAATTATCATAGTTTTAGCTATAAATCATTTTTAGACATTTAAAAAAAAAAAACTTTTTCAAATAAAAATAGTTTTTAATCTGTCGAGGCAGTTTAAAAACTTTTGTTCAGTAATTTGGAAATTGCTTATTGTCAGCAAGGACCTGGCGGTGTGTAATTGCTTAAATACCGAATCCGGTGCTTTATATGGGTCACAAGTGCCCAACACTTCTAGCTTGTTTCGGTATCTCTCCTTCTCGGCCACTGACAGGTGAGATAAATGAGTTTTTTTTTAATGTCCGCAGAGGTTTCATGACGCACTGTCATTTTTGAACGTTGTTTTGCCCTCCAGGGCTTTGGGCGAGTCACGTAACTGAAAGCTATGAATTGGTATCCTAAATTCCTTGGATATCTTTTTATACCCCCTTTTTGTTTTCATACAGTTGGATTAACTTTTCCTGCAGATCCTTTGACAATTATTTTTCTTCCCTCATGACTCATAATCCAGAAATGTCAGTGCAGCACTGGATGGAAGATGCAAGTGTCTATCAGGAGCTCAGAAACTCACTGAGCTTTTATACACAAACACTGATTATAAGCAAATAGATCACAGGTGAGGATGGTTACCTTCAGGAGACATTCAAACACATTTGTGTCGACTTGTGTTCATGTTATCAGGCCAAAACCACCAATAAACTTTTGATCAGGGTCATTTTTGAAGTTTCTGTCATTATGGTTTAATAAGAGTAAACACAGTTGCTTGTTAATAAATGTCTTCACCCATACACTAACTATGAGTGACAGAAAAGTTTGTGTTATCATTCATATTTTCTAAGAAAAGGACAAAAAATGAGAAATTCTGCTGGAGGGTGTAAACTTTTGAGCACAACTGTTTACCCAGCACTGATTGTGAAAACATCTCAAAATCCTAAGAAGAAACAGACTGAAAGTTCCTCTCAGGGTGTGTTATGTCTTTATTACCAACAGCTGTTTGGTGTTTTTATCTTTATCTTCTCAAAAATATAACACCTCATGTGTGACAATCATGAAAACATTCCTCATATTTTGTTCCTATAACACAACACTTTACTCAAAGAGTGTTCAAGATCAGCGGCCCCCAACTTTTTCCGACTCAGCGCCAAGTTTTTAGTCTCAAAAATGTTTGTGGCTCACCTCCAGAGTGTCTTGTTATGACCTACGACCCAAAATGTAATAAAAAGAAATGACCCCGAAATTTTACAACTGGTCAATAATGTGACAGGAGCTTGAAATGTCATAAAAAAATGTAAATAAAACTACAACTGGTCAAAAATGTAATAGACACTGAGCCCAAAACATAACAACTTTTTGGCCAAATTGTAACAACTTTGTACATTTCAGGTCAGTTATTACATCTTAGAGTTCTACTACACTCTTTTTGTTACATTTCAACCAGTTATTTTATATATATATATATAAACAGATACTACCAAGAAAATTAGAAATTGATACATCATATAGATAAATAAAAGGCAAATTAAAAAATGGCAAGTTTTCATTTGTTTGGATTTTGCTGATCAGATCTTGCAGTTGAAGAAAACCTCAATTTCAAAAATTCAGAAAATTAGAATATTACTTAGAATCAATGCAAAAAAAGGATTTTGAAAGTTGAATGGCAGAAACGCATTGACCTTTTCAGGATATTCTAATTTTCTGAGTAGTACCTGTGTATCTACTTTTAATTTACGGTCGTTGATATGTTTCAGGTCATGTTATCTGTTAGGCCTTCTCAGTTTTTTTATACATGAATATCTAAATGTTTTTGATTTCCTTTAAACTGTAACTGAGTTTCAACACTTTAAACATCATTCTGTATTTGTTTCCTTATTAATTTATTTGTATCTTGTATCTTTATAAAATTACACTCCACGAAAATTGTAAAATTTTTGAAATCACTTTTCGACCCACTTGCAGTACCTTCACGGCCCAGCAGGGGGCCGCGGACCACAGGTTGGGAATCACTGTTCTAGATCATCCTTACAATATTGTGCTTGAATTCATCAAATTAAAAAAAAAACTTATTCTGTAAGACACTTATTTTTATCAAATATTTGAATGATTGTTCCTCTGTAACGATTAATGCTAGGGCTGAACTATTTGCGTAAAAAAATCGAATTGCGATTTTTTTTCACAAAAAAAAAAAAAAAGTTGCCTGAATTCAGAATAAAAAAAATTAATTGGCAGCTGCAATTTCGCAACTTAAGAAACTTCTTGTTCAGCAATGAAAGAGTTAATTTCTTAAAGGCCAAAAAGTAAAGTACATGATTCATATCTCTTGTTCTTTATCTTATTTTTCTAAACACATGGAAAAGTTTGTGAATTTATCGGACAAAAGTTAGGATTTGTAGGTTTACAAATAAGAACTACAAACTAACTCACAGCCACTTTTGAGTTTTGTGTCCCCACTTTTCTGATTACAAAAGGAATTTTTTGTTCATATTTTCCACAGTTTAACAAATAAATGATTTACAACTCATAATTTCACAACAATAGAATCTTATTTGACACTGATCGCGTGACAAAAATGCCCCAAAAAACTCCGTCTTTCGTTTCCTGACATGAGTCTAATGTTGAAATTAAAAAAAAAAAAAAGGAGAATCACTCTTCAGTGTGTGAGGGGAGGAAGGAAAAGCAGCATAAAGGCTTCACATTCAAACCTAAGAGTAAACTCACACCTGATTGGCTGAAAACATTCACTTTGTAAACTCCTACACATCCATAAAGCCCGGGCGTGATTGGATTCATATTGTGGGATCAATTCAAGTGACTGGTTTGGTCCAACGAGTCGGTGCTTCAGATTAAGAGCCCACAATCATCCTCATTATTATTATTATTCATATTAATAACACAAAAATCACTGGCAGACAGAAGAATCCTACTTCCTCCACGTAGAGTTCGTCCTATGATCTTTGAAGCTGGTGATGGTCGAGTTGTTTCTCTTTCAGGCGCAGAAAGTTTGTGACTGTCAACTCTTCTCCAGCTCGTCCGAAGCGTCCGTGCAGTCACTGTCCAAGTGCATGGAGCTCAGCTGCTCCTCAAAGTCCAAAAACTTGTGGTTGTAATCTTTTTCCAGCATTTTCTTCCAGGTTTTGACTTAGAGAAGACAGAAAGGTCATGAAAAGTGTGAGTTCAGACAGAATTTTGTGTCTGTATTATGCAATTCAAAACATTAGAAGCAATTTTGCAAACAAAATTATGAATTAATACTGATGAATAAATGAAATATACACTGCCCGGCCAAAAAAAAAAGTCACCACCTGGATTTAACTAAGCAAATAGGTACGAGCCTCCTATTGGATAATTACTGCATGAGCGATTATCTTTCAGCTGGCAACAAGTTATTTAACCCCAACTGGTGCAATGAGTTGCTTCTCATTTCCTAAACAACCATGAGGAAAGACACATCCCGTGATCGTGGAAAAGATGTTCGTCTGTTTGAGAAGGGTCAAATCATTGGCATCAAGCAGAGAAAACATCTAAGGAGATTGATGCAGAAGCGACTAAAACTGGGTTAAGAACTGTCCAACGCTTTATTAAAAACTGGAAGGATAGTGGGGACCCATCGTCTTCCAGGAAGAAATGTGGCCGGAAAAAAATCCTGAATGATGGTGATCGGCTATCACTTAAACGTGTGGTGAGATCAAATGGAAGAAAAACAACAGTAGAACTCAGGGCTATGTTTAATAGTGAAAGTAAGAGCATTTCCACACGCACAATGCAAAGAGAACTCAAGAGATTGGGACTGAACAGCTGTGTAGCTTTAAGAAAACCACTAATCAGTGAGGCTAACCGCAAAAAAAGGCTTCAGTTTGTTAGGGAGCATAAAGATTGGACTCTGGAGCAGTGGAAGAAGGTCATGTGGTCTGATGAGTCCAGATTTACCCTGTTCCAGAGTGATGGGCGCATCAGGGTAAGAAGAGAGGCAGGTGAAGTCATGCACCCATCATGTGTAGTGCCTACTGTACGAGCCTGTAGGGGCAGTGTTATGATCTGGGGTTGCTGCAGTTGCTCAGGTTCAGCAACAGTATGTGCTCAAAGAATGAGGTCAGCTGACTACCTGAATATACTGAACGACCAGGTTATTCCATCAATGTTTTTTTTTTTCTTCCCTGATGGCACAGGCATATTCCAAGATGACAATGTCAGGATTCATCGGGCTCAAATTGTGAAAGAGTGGTTCAGGGAGCATGAGACATCTTTTTCTTTTTTTTTTTTTTTTTTTAAATTTTCTTTTTATTGAACATTATAACATGCATTCTTCATACAACTGGTACATAATGGCTGTTTTTTTACCCTTTTTTTCCAAACGCAAATGAAATATCTTTATATTAGAATTCAACAGAACATTCAGAAAATAAATAAATGAATAATACAAGAAAAGGAAAGGCTTCTTCCGCCTTTTACTTTAAATCAATGTAAAGAATGTCTGTACCTTTCCATGTACACAAATGAAATTATGTCCAGGACATAGAAGATATTTGCATTATATCATACAATTTGAATTGTTTATTCTAACAGAGTTTTCATATGTTACCAGTGTTGCGATTATAGTAAACAATGAAAAACTAAAAGAAAAGAAAACAAACATTCAAACTTCTGTAGCTATGAACTGGGGTTTTTTTTTTTCCCCCTCTTCACAAAGTGCATCTCAAATAAAATCAGATCTGAGACATCATTTTCACACATGGATTGGCCTCCACAGAGTCCAGACCTTAACCCCATTGAGAATCTTTGGGATGTTCTAGAGAAAACTTTGTGCAGCGGTCAGACTCTACCATCATCAATGCAAGATCTTGGTGAATAATTAATGACACACTGGATGGAAATAAATCTTGTGACATTGCAGAAGCTTAAAGAAACAATGCCACAGCGAATGCAAAGCTAAAGGCGGGCCAACCAAATATTAGAGTGTGTGACCTTTTTTTTTGGTGGTGACTTTATTTTGGGCCAGGCAGTGTATAATAATTCTCACCATACTGAAGTCATGAGTTTCAGAGTGTCACTTACTGTAATCTGGTTCCTCTGACTGTACTGGCTCCGCCTCCTCGCTCACGCCGCTGATCTCAGCTTTCGCCGCCTCCTCCTCCTCTTCTTCCGTCTGCTCCAGGCTCGACACCATCACTTCGTACGCCTTCCTGGCCTCTGACGACAGCTCGATCATGGTGTGATAAAAGTCCTGCAGGGACAGAAGGACACGTTTTTAATTTACTGTGAGAACAAAGCTGGGATAAGAAGCTGCTGGACGTGAACCTGACCTGAGCGCCGTCGTAGTTGAAGATTCCCACGAGACTCACGGGCACGGCTTTGTTCACGCAGCGACCCAGAGCTTTCCTGGAGAGCGCGAAGACAAACGGGACTCCCTGTTCCCGACACGTGTCGATGATGGTGTACAGAGCTTCATCCAGGCCGCCTGAGGAGAGAGAGAGACACTTATCACTTAACTTAGTTTAAATGCCTTTAAGCATATGTTTATTAAAGTGACTGTGAGGACTTTCCAAGTCATGATCCACGACTTCAAATGAGATTATCGGCACCAAAATAGGTCATTTCTAAATGCTTATTTTATTTATAAATATTATATTTTATTCTTGAATCTGTCTTAAAAAAAGCACATGATTTTCACTTGCCCCACCCTGATAGGCCTGACCAATCAGAAAGAAGGGGGAGCCTTAAAGAGACAGCAGCTGAAACAAAGAGGCTGAAATAAGACATTTCTAAAACACCATTGAGATGAAAATAGGGATTGGTTTGAGCTGTAAATAAAGCTACTACAGGGTCACTAGAGGAACAGAAGTGCATAATAACCCCTCTTTAAAGTTGACATCACCATACTAAAGGAGAAAATGTTCAAAATTCAAAGCCAGCATCTGGACTCTGAGGTTGTACCTTTGGACTGGATGCGTTCACAGTTTGGCGAGATGACGACACATTTGACTTTCCTGAGCTTCAGGTGCTTCAGGACTTCTCTGAGCCCCATCACGATGCGTCTCTTCATCCGCGCCTTCATGGGGTCTTTCTGGTACAGACGGTCCTGGAAACGCACCAGCTCCTTCAGCAGGTCGGTCACACACTTGTCCAGGTCTTTGCTGAGCATTTGGCTGCAGTAACTGACGCACAAACAAAAAAGATTTAAATCATGAATCCTCTGATTATTAACTCCATGAAGCGGTGAGGAGGATCATTCTGAATCTTGGGGTGAATTCCAATTCCTGTCTTAACCCTCAATCTCAAAATGCGCACTCCCGCGAAGTGTAAGTGCTGTCCTGATTCTCAGAATGTTAAGGTTGAGGGTTAAGTTTGAGGCTGTATCTCCCTCAATACTGAGATTCTCCCACACCACCCTTGGGACTAAGGAACACCCAGAATGCATTGCGTATTTTCAGTAAATAAACATGGCGTCCAAAGCGGCAGAGAAGGCGAGCTACAAATTAAGTATTTTCTTTGTTAATGGAGATATAAATATTACGAAAACCATTGTATTATCTTAGTTTGGACCCATTTTATGGATTATTTACCTCATTGTTGCATAACATTTATTTTTATTTTACGATCTTTTGTCAATAGCGTCCAGTGCGGACAAGCCATGTTCCTATCGTTTAAGTTAGTAAACGTTACAAAATGGTCATTTTTCTCCGTGGTAATGTAATTGTTTATCAAGATAACAGCCTATATAACATGCTTGTGCCGATAATGGTATAAGATGACCGGGCTAATGTCATCTCCTGTAGCCGCAGAGTTATGTAACGATAGTTATAGCTGGTGTTTACCTTTCAATAAACTATGGTATGCTGTGACAGCTGAATATGTCCGTGGTTGTGTTATTTATACAGATATTTTTTTGATAACGCTAACCGAAGGAATAACTGACAGACAGTCCACAACNAATTTCATTTGCATTTAAGGGGTGTCCCATTTCTAAGTCACAAGATAGCCCTTAACACTTGGTTTTGAGGGCTACTAAGATTGAGGGTTGAGCTTGAGGGTTAAGAAAGGAATTGGAATTGGGCCTTACTCTCTGAACTTCCTGCTGTGGATTTTGGGCTGACTGGCCTGGAGGGTCACAGGTGACGTGGATTCTTGTGCAGTTTCCTCGTCCTCGCCTTCTTTTTCCAGCTCCTCCTTTGTGCCGTTCACTTCTGTCTGATCCTCCTCCAGTTCCTCTGAAGGACTCCCCAGCTCATCTGAGACGTTTCAGCACAAAACAAATCAAATATCATCTGAGTCAGAGTCACAGACTGTATAATGAGTGGACGTAACGACGTTCGGCTCAAACTGAAGCCTCCAGCAGATGCCCCGCCCCCTGGTGTCTGGCTGCAGTATAGGTCATAAGCCCCGCCCCCTGGTGTCTGGCTGCAGTATAGGTCATAAGCCCCGCCTCCCCATGTATTCCAGATATGAGCCGGGAAAACTTTAAAAAATTACAATACCTCATAGAAACGTTTCTCTCATCTTTACACTAAGGTGGTATACCGATGTCATCTGGCTGCATGGTGTTCAGGGGTTTTTTTTACTGAGAAGTTAGTTTCTCATTAGTTATTGGACGTTAAAAACCGCTATATAAGTTTCATTTTACGATAGTTGACAGCTGCCGTTCGTGAGTAGTTTTTATCAGGGAAATAAGAAACTTCAGGAAAGAGCCAAAAGGAGACTAAACCTTCTGAAGAAGAAGAAATAAATATTTTTATTTCTCTTTTTTACTTGGCTCCACCGGAAATTCTCTACTGCGCAGACTCTGGCTGCACAATGGCGGCTAGAGAAACAGGGTTTTTTGGCTTCAAAAACATAGAACAGTGACAGGCAGAAGCACACTGTTCATTCTATATACAGTCAATGGTCAGAGTCACTTTCACACTTCCACTCAGGTTTGTTTTCTTACCTGTTGCGTTTGCGTCACACTGCTCTTCTTCTGCAGCTTCCTCTGTGGGTTGGACTTCAGTTTCAGGCAGGAGCCCCATCTCATCCAGCAGGCGTTTCTGTTTCCTCTCCTCCCGCTCTTTCAGAATGATCTACATTTAGACAGAGATACAAATACACTCTTTAAAAATGTGTTTCACCTTAGGGATGGAACGGTTTATGAAGAAATCAGAACCATTGGGTTCTACGGTTGAAAACTAGCCAACTTGGCTTAACCAGCATATTTACAGGAATGTTTATTAATGTGCATTGTTTCTGTATATTGAAACCAATAAACTAAACTAAACTTAACCCAGGGTTCCTGCAGGTTTTGGCAAGTCAAATTTAAGACTTTTTAAGACTTTTTTAATGCCACTTTAAAAGAAATTTAAGACCAAAAACTCATATATATAGTCGATGGTTTGGGGATCCTGCTGCGTTACGACCAAATCATAGCATGTGTCAATTAATGAGACTTATTCAACTTCACTTTTTGACTGTTTATTGAACATAAAGTTGCTCATTGGTTAATATCTGTATGTAAAGGTGCAAACTTTGACCCATAGTCATAGACTGATTAACTAGGATGCAGATAAATTATATCAGCAGCTTGTAAGACAGTTTTCATTCTACATCTCCTTCTCCAAAAGTACTGCATTATAAAATTTTTGTTTTAAAAAATCAATAAACCATTAACCAATTCTGCCCTGACAAATTTAAGACCTTTGAGTAAATTATTTAAGACCAGAATATAAAATTTTAATGAATTTAAGACTTTTTAAGACTTTTTAAGGATGCGTAGGAACCCTGTAACCTGACTCAGTTTTGAGAGTGTCATTCAGATCACAGTATTTTGGGGTTTTTTTCGGTTTTATTGCTCAGTTTGGGATCAAAGTTCCAAGCATTTTGGGTTTAACCTGAGCGATGATGACGGCGGTATGAAAGTGGTGGATAAAACTGCATCTGTGTGTAAACAGTGTTGCCAACTTAGCGACTTTCCAGACCCCTCAGGGCAAATCTTGTGACGTTTTCTGGAGTTTGGAGACTCTGCTGTGAAAGCATGTTTTGATATTATTCTCCTCAATGAGCAGTGGGTGCCACCGTGGGCCCCTCCCCTCTCAAAAACACTCACAGGCGGACAAGTCCTGGTCAGTTTTTTCTGGTCCCAACCATAGACTGTATAATGAGTGGACGTAACGACGTTCGGCTCAAAGTGAAGCCTCCAGCAAATGCCCCGCCCCCTGGTGTCTGGCTGCAGTATAGGTCATAAGCCCCGCCTCCCCATGTATTCCAGATATGAGCTGGGAAAACTTAAAAAAATTACGATACCTCGTAGAAACGTTTCTCTCATCCTTACTCTAAGGTGGTATGATGATGTCATCTGGCTGCATGGTGTTCAGGTGTTTTTTTTTCTGAGAAGTTAGTTTCTCATTAGTTATTGGACGTTAAAAACCGCGCTATAAGTTTCGTTTTACGATAGTTGACAGCTGCCGTTCGTGAGTAGTTTTTATCGGGGCTATAAGAAACTTCGGGAAAGAGCCAAAAGGAGACTAAACCTTCTGAAGAAGAAGAAATAAATATTCTTATTTCTCTTTTTTACTTGGCTCCACCGGAAATTCTCTACTGCGCAGACTCTGGCTGCACAATGGCGGCTAGAGAAACGGGGTTTTTTGGCTTCAAAAACGTAGAACAGTGACAGGCGGAGCCACGCTGTCCATTCTATATACAGTCAATGGTCCCAACTGGATAAAGGAGGAGGGCTGATATTTTTAGAAAGTTCATTTGTAGTTCTTAACATATTAATGCTGTTTTTTTACCCACTTTCTGTCTCTCCAACAAATCATTTCTCTCTCCTACAGCATCCATGAAAATTACATGCAAATGGCTTATTATGCAAATACAGCGCTATTTAGTGAATTCTGAAACAGCCAATAGTGACTTTTCTTACTGAGGAGTTGACATGTTGAAACTACCAACGTCTCACTAAGCTTTAATGATGTGTCAAATAGCAAACTGCTTCATTCTTTCGGGTTTTACACAACTTTATGTCCATAATTCTATTGTCAGCCTCCAACTCTACAGGGTCCAGGACTGAACTGGACTTCTTCACTAGTCACGGTCATGACTTTAAGTTGGCAAACAGCAGATCATGTGTTGTATTCTCTCTGGACATTTAACAAACTGTGAAAATCCAGGGTGACATGATTGAAGTCTCCTGAGATTATTATGAGTGCCTCAGGATGTTGAGTCTGTATCCTGGCAACAGGTTCACGGATGAAATCACATGGGTTGCACCATTTCTGATTTACAAATAAGGCCAGTGACATCATTGATTAAAAAGACTGTTAAAGGTTGATTTTTTTTAGGAATATTTGGTATTGTGGAGTGTTATAAACAACAACAATGCACACTGAGCTGAACTGAAAACTGTGAGCGGTGGATTTTGTAACTGTTCCATCGTCTTGTGCATCAACCTGTGTTTGTTCCAGCAGGAGGAGATGGCAGTACCTTTTTTAGAGGAGTGGGTTTCTTGGCTTTGGGCACCTCCCTCTGTTTTCCTTTCTTCACCAAAGGGCTGGTGGAGTCCAGAGGGTTGTGAGCGATCTTGTCCAGCTGTCGCGGCGCCTTTTTCTGGACGGCCTGCTGCTTCTGAACCACCGGTAATCCTCCACCAACTACAGACAAAAGATTCAACCACAGAAGCAAAATCCACGTTTCAGAGTTAACGTCTGAGAAAGAAGCAGTTAGGGAAAAGTTTCAGCACCGACCTGAGAGAATAACAGGTTTGGTATCCTGTTTGGCTTTTTGAGATTGTTGCTTCTTTTCCAGAGCGGCTAACATGTTTCCGATGTCCAGCTGAACGGGTGCTTTGCTTTTCTTTCCTGAAACCTTCTCAGCTTTCTGGAAAACCATGACACCAAGACAATAAGACAGTTTAGGCGCTGATAGTCTCTTTTTCACGCAAATAAATCAAAGCGAGACTGTTTAAAAATGACCAACCTGTGTCTTCTTCGCCGTCTCTAAGGGCGCGCTCTTCACTGCAGGTGGTTTTTCTTTGTTTTGTTCTGAGAATGGATGCTGAAAACTCTCTCTTTGGTTTTCCTGATGAATGAAACACATTTTTAAAACTCCCGTTCAGCTTGGTCCTGCAGTATCACATCCAGGCGAATCATAAAAATAACTGGTGTTGTTTACCTCGTTGCATAGTTTGGCTGCATTGCTGCCCATTAACATTTTATTCGTCCCAGATGAGCTCAAGTCTGGAAACTCCTCTTCATCCTGGAAACCAACAAAATCATTTTAAACAAACATTTTGTCTTAAAAAGCTTCAGATTTGAGTAAAAATTAAAGAAATAACCTCAAATTTTGGGGGCTCCTGATAAACTGCTGTCACTTCTATTTCAGCTTCTGCATCTTCACCACCTTTAGACTTTTTCTTCTTCTTCTTCCGCTTCTTCTTCCCCGAGGTTTCATCGTCCCGATCGGCAGAGATTTCCTCTCCCTGAAGACACATTTTATTATGGCCACTTCTATTTCAGAAACATTATTTTCTTTACAAAGTGAATTCAAGCAACTCTATCGATCCAGGAAAGCTGTGGCTATAAGCTGAACTCAATTATTCATGCAGTGCAACAACATTTAAAAGCTTGAAATCATTTGAAAAATAAAGAATAAAAAGATTTCAGTTACCCTGAAGCCAAAGGAACATGACAAAATTAGTCTCTAGAATCTAAAAATGTTGATGTTTCACATTTTTAACTCACTGTTGTTTCATTTTTCACTGAAATATTAAGTCTTGTACCTCTATGGGTTCAGGCAAAATTCAAAAGATTTTTGAGGCGCAAATACAGGGAGTATGACCATCATTCAGGGCTTGATGAAAATAGAAAAAATCACAGAATTTTTTGTTTTTTACAGAATTCATCTGGAAGCAACTGTTTGTTATCAGCAAATTTTCAAAGAGGACATGCAAATCAAAGCGATGTTGATGAAATTCTCTAGTCTTTGCTATTTTCACATGTTGCTGATGTTACTTGTGAAACTTCCAGGTTTCCTCGGAAACTTGAGAATCTAACTTTTAAAGTTCCTGGATTGGACAAATGTTTTGCCAGTCTTTCAAAAAAAAAAAGTGTTTTCTTGCTCTTGTCAGTGGGTTTGGGATCCTGAGGGTTAAAATCTTAAAGTGTGATATTTTTCTGGACCTTCAAAGTGCATGAAAACTATTTAAGACACGAAAAATTATTTTAAAACTTTTTAAATAGAGCTTCCAAGTTCAGACTCTAAAGTTCACCCTGCCCTCTGACCTGCGTGTGTTTGCTGCTTATCATCTTTTCTACAGGTTTCCTCGGAGGCTGAGACGCGACGTTCGCCCAGGACGTCACCACAGGCGGATCTGCAAACATCAAAAAACAAAAACATATATAATCATTACTATGGGGCCAGAATTCTGGCAAAAGTACTTACAAACGTGTAACTCCATTCATGTGTGTAAAAAAAACAACTGTGTGTGTAAATAGATCCATAAATGTGCAAAAGAAATCTCTGCGTGTGCAAGAAATCTGTGTAAAAAAAAATTAATGCGTGTAGAAGAAATCTATTTGCTTGTAACTAGATCCATGTGTGTGTGTAAAAATTGTGTGAGAAAAAAAACTGTGTGAGCAACTAGATCCACAAGTATGCAAAAAAAAAAAATCATTGTATGTGAAAAAAATTGAGTATAAAAAAATCTGTGTATATAACTAGCGCCATAAATGTGCAAAAAACCTTGAGTGGAAAAAAAATCTCTGTGTTTGTGTAAAAAAAAAACAACCTGTGTGTGGATCCATGAGTGTGCAAAAAAAGTCTGTGTGTTAAAAAAAAACTGTGTGAGCAACTAAATCCACAAATATGCAAAAAAAAAATCCTTGTGTGTGTAAAAACTCTGCGTATTTAATAATCTGTGAATGTATCCAGAGCCATAAATGTGCAAAAAAAACCTTGAGTGTCAAAAAATCTGTGTAAAAACTCTGTTCAAAAACCTCTTGGTGTGTGTGTAACTAGAGCCATAAATCTGCAAAATAAATCTTTTTATGTGTACAATACTTATTCTAGTTCCAGTTAAAGGTGTTATCTAGTTACACACAATACTTTTGCTACAATACTGGCCCCATATATTACCCTCTGACACTGCATCATAGTCATTAAAGTGATAACTGAAGAGTTTCCTCTACCTGACGCAGCAGTGGGGGATTCTGGGTGAAGATTTGTGGCAGTTTGTTGGGGGTCAGGCAGTGTTGGGGAATCTCTGCTCTCAAACTGTGGAGAGAACAAATTACTTTTTTAAGGAGCTTTATCCACAGAGGAGGTGACATGCTTTATCCTTGGTGCACTCACCTTCCAGGCAGAGGCGGGTCTTTGAGAAATTGGACCCCAAACCTCTTTCTGAACCCGCGGTGGACCTGCTCGCTCCGGTAAACCACCAGACAACTCTGGGAAATCTGTCATCTTCACCTCGAAGGGAACCAAAGCCGCCTGTGGTGGTTTGGACTTCCCTGCAGAGTTTGGAGCAGATCTGGCACCCCTGAAACCTAAGAGAGAAATGGTGAAAACTTGACTTATTTACAAAGAAGTCTTTAAAGAGGGAGTATTGTGCTTTTTTTTTTTGTCTTTACTGTATTCCTTTGGTGTCCCCCTTGTGACTTTAAGTGATTTAAAGCTCCAAAACAAATCACGTTTTCCTCAAAAACCCCTCAGACTCTGCCTGAAACAATTTGTGCTGCTGTCTCTTTAAGGCTTACTGCTCCATAAACCCCCCTTTCCTCTGATTGGTCAGCCCTCTGGAGGTCTGTTGGGGGTCAGTCAGTTACAAGATCCTTGTGATATTTTCAAAATGAAGTATTCTGAGCAGTTTACAGACAGATTCAGGTATTTCAATATCCAGTGTTGTCCCCTGAAACCTAGGAGAGAATTGGTGAAAACTTGACTTATTTACAAAGAAGTCTTAGAAGAGGGAGTATTGTGCTTTTTTTGTCTTTACTGTATTCCTTTGGTGTCCCCCTTGTGACTTTAAGTGATTTAAAGCTCCAAAACAAATCACGTTTTCCTCAAAAACCCCACAGACTCTGCCTGAAACAATTTGTGCTGCTGTCTCTTTAAGGCTTACTGCTCCATAAACCCCCCTTTCCTCTGATTGGTCAGCCCTCTGGAGGTCTGTTGGGGGTCAGTCAGTTACAAGATCCTTGTGATATTTTCAAAATGAAGTATTCTGAGCAGTTTACAGACAGATTAAGGTATCTCAACATCCAGCGTTGTCACTTTATATTTATGTTTGAATTATAGGAAAGCAGAATACCCCCTCTTTAATGGAAACTCTCCTCACATCATACCTTTTTTATGAGCATCCAGTTGGTTCTTGCCCAAAGCTCTTCCTTGAGCGTGAGAGTCATTGTTGCTTTTTGATGCCTGTGAGCGTAGATGAAAACAGCAGACTTTAATTTACACTCTTAAATCTGTTAATTTGATTTATTTATCTGATCCTGGTTGAGAAACGAACCTTTCCTCTGTCTCTCTGCAGGAAATCCTCTCTGTTCTCTCTGACTCGGCGGCTGCTGCTGTAGCCGTGACTCCTCGACGCGTCTCCTCCTCTTGGCACTCCGTTTGTATTCGATGGACTCTGCTTCAGGCTCACACCTGATTGGCTCCTGTACAAAATCAGATATTCACACATAAAAGAAGAAGTCTCAGGGTCATTAGTGGACTCAGAGTGTGGAATGAAATTTTTCCTTTGAACCCTTTAAGATCCCTTCAACAGGCTGTTTTAGCCTTTAGACTGTGTTTTAGCGATAAGTCTACATTATAGCCTGTAGCCCATGATTTAGCCTTTAGCTTGTTTTTTAGCCTTACGCCCATGTAATAGACTCTTGTCCATATTTAAGCCTTAACTTGTGTTTTAGCCCTAAGCCCATGTTTTAGCCTGTAGCTCAAGTTTTAGCTTTTAAGCCATGTTCCAGCCTTTAGCTCATGTTTTAGTCTGTCATCCATGTTTTAGCTTTTGGTCAATTTTTTAGCCTGTAGCTTCTGTTTTAGCTTCTGTTTTAGCTTTTAGTCCATGTTTTGGCCTTTGGCTAATGTTTTAGCCTGTAGCCCATGATTTAGCTTTAGCAAGTGTTTTAGCCCTAAGCCCATGTTTTAGCTTTAAGTCTTTGTTTCAGCCTGTAGCTCAAGTTTAAGTTTTAAAGCCATGTTTTGGTCTTAAACTCATTTTTTAGCCTGTAGCCCGTGTTTAAGCTTTTAGTCCATGTTTTGGCCTTTGGCTAATGTTTTAGCCTGTAGCCCATGATGTAGCATCTAACAAGTGTTTTAGCCTTAAGCCCATGTTTTAGCTTTTAGTCTATGTTTTGGCCTGTGGCTTAAGTTTTCGCTTTTAAGCCATGTTTTGGCCTTCGGCTAATGTTTTTGCCTGTAGCCCATGTTTTAGCCTTTAGCAAGTGTTTCAGCCCTAAGCCCATGTTTTAGCTTTTAGTCTATGCTTTAGCCTGTGGCTTAAGTTTCAGCTTTTGAGCCATGTTTTGGCCTTTGGCCAATGCTTTAGCCTGTAGTCTGTGTTTTAGCTTTCAGTCTAAATTTTGGCCTGTAGCTCATGATTCTGCTTTTAGTCCATGCTTTGGCCTTTAGCTCATGTTTTAGCCGGTAGTCCATGATTTAGGCTTTAGCCATTGTTTTAGCTTTTAGCCAGTGTTTCAGCCATGTTTTTTTGCCTGTTGCTTATGTATTAGCTTCAAGCCTGTTACAACCTTTTAAGCTATGTTTTAGCCTCTAGCCAGTGTTTTAGCTTCAAGTTTATGTTTTGGCCTTTAGCCTGCGTTTTAGCCTTTAGCCTTTGTATCATTTGTTTAATTAGAAATAAGCTATTTCAGTACTGATAACCTCATTTTAAACTGTGGATTGTGATCAAACATATATCTAGAAATGAGATCTTCTGAAAATCACTCAAAAAGTCCTCACAGTCCCTTTAATTTAATATTGTGGTCACATTCATGTAAAAATCTGATGAGATATGAGATTTTCCTCCTACCCCTTCAGACTCTGAGGGGGACCATAAGGATTTGGCAGAACCACATGTGAAGAAGAAGAAGAAGCAGTGAGAGTTTTTTCTTCAGGCTCCTTCTTCTGTCCTCTCTGATGTTTCTGAGCAGCAGCTGAAGGATTTTTCTCCTGTGAAGAAGAGTGAACATTATCTGTCACTAAAACTAACACGACCTTTGATTGTCACGCTGTTGACTCAGTAAATCCATGTGTTGTGACAGTTACTTTATTCATGTCTCAGACTCTAAATCTCTAAAATAAAATGTGTAAACTTCTGATTTAACAGCTCACACAGATGTAAAGTTAGCAGCTACCTATACCAAGACAGTGTCCCAAGAGTCAAACTTCACTTTAACACAAATATAAAGCAGTCAGCTTCTTTGTGTGGTTATAAAATGTGATAAAAACACGTTTAAAGCAGCTGAAGTTTGATGAAAGTTAGTTTATGTTCGCCTGTAAACACCGACCGTTAGCACTCAGAGCTAACGTGCTAACAGGCTAAACCGACCGTTACATCGTTGTTTCGTAATTTACCTTTTCCATTTTGAAGTTTTTCTCCTATTTACTGTCTCATCTCCGCATGTTCACTCATTCTCTCAGGTGTCCCGGACAGAAACGTCACGTTTTACGTCAGGTAAAAGCGCGTTAGCTGCGGCTAAGCAACCTGTTTGATAGCATAGCAGGAGTTAGCGGCTAACAGCTGATGTTTACAGAGAGAAAACAGCGAAACCATGCGGCCAAATGCGACATAAGTTCATTAAAAAAGACACAAACAACAACATTTATTCCCTTTTATTATATCTAATGATGCTGTAGAAATTAGCCATTACTCTACATTTAAAACCTAAGCGTTTAATTTACCAAAACCAAATTTATAAGCTGAATATTATGGAGGACCAAAACTGCCAAAATTAAAAATGAATAAAAGTGAAAATAAAAACAAAAATTAACAATTATATACATAAATAAATAAAAATAAAAATAAATGCAAAAATTTTAAAAAAGAATCAAAATTTTAAAATAAATACAAAGTTAGATATGAAAATAAATGAATAAGTATAATTAAATATCAATCAATTTAAAAAAAAAAAACGCTCTCATTTGTTTTTTTTTCCTGCTGCCGACTTTGTCAGCAAGGAAATTTTTTTATTTTTATTTTTATGAATTTATTTATGTATATTATTGTTAATTTTTGTTATTATTTTCACTTTTATTTATTTTTAATTTTGGCAGTTTTGGTCCTCCATAGAATATTCCACCGTTTCAACATGAGAAAATTGTTAGTTTATACACTGCCTGGCCAATATAATAATAATAATAATATTAATTATAATTATAATAATAATAACCATCTGGATTTAACTAAGCCATCGATTCCCAACCTGTGGTTTGAGGCCCCCTGGTAGGCTGTGAAAATATTTTAAATGGGCTGCAAAATCATCTCCAAAAAAGTAATTTTATAAAGATGCATGGTACAAACAGATACAAATATACAGAAAAACATTCGAAATGTTAAACTCAGTTAAGTTTTAAAGGAAATTAAAACAGTTCAAATATTCATGTAAGGAAAAAAGTCCTCTAAGAATTGTTGCCCCATAGGAAGCATGACCGGGAACATGACAACATCCTAAAATGTGATCACAAAAAATAAAATGAAATAATGAAACCAAAATGTTTAAAATTTGTCAAAAAGCCTTAATTGTTAGTTAATACACTGCCTGGCATAAAAATGAATAAATAAATAATCACCACCTGGATTTAACTAGGCCAGCGATTCGCAACCTGTGGGCCATGGCCCCCTGGTGGGCCGTGAAGTCAACTCCAAAAAGGTAATATTTTACTTGAGTGTAATTATATAAAGATACAAGGTACAAATAGAGACAAATCAGATAAAATTATACAGAATAATGTTCAAAATTCTAAACTCAGTTAAGTTTTACAGGAAATTAAAACAGTTCAGATTCATGTCATTGCCCTATAGGAAGCATGACCCAAAATATAATAACAGGATAACAACCTGAAATGTGATAAAAAAAATATATATATATATAATGCAATGAAACCCAAATTTTCAAACAATTGTCGAAAATATAGCAGAAGTCCCGAAATGTAACAAAAAAGAGTATAGTGAAAACTCAAAATAGTATAACTGCACCAGGACGTAACAAGTTGTCAAATTTTGGGCAAAAAGTTATGTTTTTGGCTCTATATGAGTTACATTATTGACCAGTTATCACATTTTGGGTTCTATTTCATTTTTTTTATAACATTGTGGGTCGTTGTTATGAATGGGCTTCCAAAAAGACCTTATATAGTATTTATTGGGTTGGACGTGGGCCTCAAATATTTTGTCCTTTTTTTTTTAACAAGTTATTTAACCTCAGCTGATGCAATAAGTAACTTCTCATTTCTTAAACAACCATGAGGAAAGACACATCCTGTGGTGGTAGAAAAGATGTTAGTCTGTTTAAGAAGAGTCGAATCATTGCCATCAAGCACAGAAAACAAAAAACTTTATAGCTGTCACATGTTATAAAGTCACAAGTGTTTTTAAAAATTGAGTCCCATGAAATAGGTGTATCAAATATACATGTGCTTAACCCCATAAAGCGTAACCCACCAAAAACTAGAAAAATAATTACATTTTTTGGTGTTATTAACCCCTTTTCAAGAAGGATTTTTAAAAGTTATTGCTGTATCATTTTAATTATGACTTAGTTTTTTGTTTCACGTTTCATAAATTGATAGGTTTGGGCTACTTTCTTTAAATACTTAATGAAAAGAAAGAGTAACAATTACGGTGTCATTCTTACCAAGACTTCTTGAAAATTAGCAGTGACTTCTCTTGAAACAAGTGTGTGGATGATTTCATGAGAGCAGCAATTTTAATTAATTTAGGGCCAAAATACAACTTCAGCCACCTGTACTAATGTAATGATCATCCAGAAGGTGGAAAAACCCAAATATGTTGGGCAATATAGGGTTAATTTAATCTTTTTCACCACTGCAATAAAGTTTAAACCAATATATTTTTATACACTAGTGAAGAAAATAATGTTTCCAGACACAGTTGTTAAATTTCTTGTTTATTACTTTTTCCCAACAAGAAAAAAATATAATATATACATTTTTAAGTGATCAAAAATAAAAGAGGTACTTTGTAAAAAAAATGAAGTGATTGAAAAAATACTGCATTATAAAATGGGAACCATGTTGCACAAGCATAACTGTGTTTCTACACTGCAAAATCTGGAATCTAAGCAAATGTTTGAGTCTAAATTGTCTAGTTAGATTCAGGATGTGTCACATTCACCTTAAAAGTCCAGAAAATGTCTGATTAAAAGACAGTTTAACGGCATTTTTCAGAGAAATTAGATGAAACCACTCGCTTAGATTTCATTTTTTGCAGTGTAAAAACCCAAACCTGAAATTCACAGTCAAAAATGTCCTGATGGCAACATTTAAAGGAGTCTCGTTCACTTATTTCTCATACTTTACAGTCAAAAACCTCTCTGTTTGGCATTTTCTTTTCTGTTATATTGCTTAAAGTGTTGACATCTGAATATTTGTTCTCTCAGTGTTTCTCTGCCCTCAGTGCGTTTCTCTTTCACGAGATGTAAACATTCAAATATTTGGTTCAAGTTTTTGTGTCCCTCACTCTTCTTTTAGTCTGCCTGCCGTTCTGAGAAGAGCCAGAGGTACGACGAAAGAGGCCGACGTGAGGAGAAAACAGGTCTGAGCTCCGGCTATCCAGTAAACTGTGGAGAAATCACAGCAGTTAACCACAAGCTGAACTTTATATCAAGAAAAATATGCAAAATATACGTCTAAAATCTACTGTTGTTTGTGTTTCTTACTGGAGGATGAGACCACCGGCCCCAGGGCTCGGGCTAAAGCTCCCAAACTACGCAGGATCCCCATCACTGTGCCTTTCTGATTGGCCGAGCCTGGAGGAGAATCCACAGGTAAGAGATTTCATCAGTAACAGAATCTTAATCAAACAAGTTTTTAGAGATAAAAACCATAAAAGAGCTCACCGTGGTCAGAAACGAGTGTGGACAGGCATGGAACAACGATAGCAGCAGCTGGAAAAATATAAACATATGATAGTGGTCAGAGGAGGAGTGTTAATAATACACATTATACACTGCCTGGCCAAACTAAGCAAAAAGGGTACAAGCCTCGTCTTACAGTGCCTACTGTACGAGCATGTAGGGGCAGTGTTATGGTCTGGAGTTGCTGCAGTTGCTCATGTTCAGCAACATTCTGTTCCCAAAGAATGAGGTCAGCTGAATACCTGAATATACTGAATGACCAGGTTATTCCAAGATGACAATGCCAGGATTCATGGGGCTCAAATAGTGAACGAGTGGTTCAGGGAGCATGAGACAACTTTATCACGCATGGATTGGCCTCCACAGAGTCAAGACCTTAACCCCATTGAGAATCTTTGGGATGTTCTGGAGAAAACTTTGTCTTCCATCGTCATCATCGTTCTCCTTTTTGCCATTGCGTTTTTCTTTTTATGTTTTCCTCCTTTTGCAGTTGTGGTCTCCTTTTTGTTGTTGTGTTCTCCTCTTTTTTATGTGTTCTCCTTTTTGCTGTTGTGATTTTCTCTTTACTGTTGTGTTTTTCTTTTAGCCATTGTGTTTTTTGCCGTTTTGTTTTTATTTTTGCTGCTGTGATTTTTTTTTTGCTGTCGTGTTTTTCTTTTTTTTTTTTGCTGTTTCTTTTTTTTTTTTGGCCGCTGTGTTTTGCACTTCAGGGCCACAGTAAAAACCATAGACTGTATAATGAGTGGACGTAACGACGTTCGGCTCAAACTGAAGCCTCCAGCAGATGCCCCGCCCCCTGGTGTCTGGCTGCAGTATAGGTCATAAGCCCCGCCCCCTGGTGTCTGGCTGCAGTATAGGTCATAAGCCCCGCCCCCTGGTGTCTGGCTGCAGTATAGGTCATAAGCCCCGCCTCCCCATGTATTCCAGGTATGAGCCGGGAAAACTTTAAAAAATTACGATACCTCATAGAAACGTTTCTCTCATCCTTACCCTAAGGTGGTATGACGATGATCATTTGGCTGCATGGTGTTCGGGTGTTTTTTTTTTCTGAGAAGTTAGTTTCTCATTAGTTATTGGACGTTAAAAACCGCGATATAAGTTTCGTTTTACGATAGTTGACAGCTGCCGTTAGTGAGTAGTTTTTATCGGGGATATAAGAAACTTCAGGAAAGAGCCAAAAGGAGACTAAACCTTCTGAAGAAGAAGAAATAAATATTTTCATTTCTCTTTTTTACTCTGCTCCACCAGAAATTCTCTACTGCGCAGACTCTGGCTGCACAATGGCGCCTAGAGAAACGGGGTTTTTTGGCTTCAAAAACGTAGAACGGTGACAGGCGGAAGCACGCTGTTTATTCTATACACAGTCATTGGTAAAACCCACCTAATAAGTCTTTCTCTCTCTTTTTCCACTGACCCATATTCAGTCAAAAAAGGACAGAAAGGTTTGACTCGTGATCTCACCAAATGAGTACAAAGCCAAGCCGGCGTAAAGCATCAACATGTTCCAGGAGAGTCCGATGAGAATAAACGCTGGGATCAACATCAGGATCGCCTGTGAAGGAGAAACACATATGAACAGAGGAGAAAACGACATAATCGAGATCGTTCTGTAACTGTCAGGTTTTCTCACCACACCAACAGCCTTGATGTGGCGCCCGGGTTTGATCCTGCGAGCGTAGCCCCCCTGGATCAACGCCATGACGACACCAATGAAGAAGAACATCTTCCCCTGCTGCATGCTGCAGAGAGAGAAAACGCTCGTAAAGCTGCTGCTCAGGTGAGTTTACTGTGAGTTAGGGCTGAACGATTTTAGAAAGAAATCTAATTGCGATTTTTCTGTCAGATATTGCGATTTCAATTTGATTCACGATTTTCTTCAAATCAAGCTTCAGTGAAGTTTTCACAATGTACAATAATATTTACAAACTTTTCAGAAAATTAAATCAAACCATCGAATCATCAGAAGTTATCACTGTGATGCAAGGATGAAAACTGAAGATAAGAATTGTTTCCAAATGTATTTATTAACAATCTTGCATTTAAAAGGCAATATTTTGATTTAATAGTTCAAATTTTAAGATGTTTAAAATCAGAATTTTGAAAGATAAAAGTTAATATTTGATGTAATGGTCAAAACTTTTAGGAATTAAAGTTGAAATTTGAAAATAAAAAGTCATATATTGAGATAAAAAGATAATTTCTTTTAATAGAAAGTCAAGTTTCTGGTTGAAAGAAAAACTTAAGAGACAAGAAAGCAAAACTGGAGACAAAAAGTCAATATTTTGAGATAATACAGTCCAAACATTGAGATATTTTCGTCCAAATTCTTAGATAATAAGACAAAACTTTGACTAAAGACAAAATTTGAGCTGAAAAGTCCAAGTTATTAGATTTAAGAGACAAAGTTTTGAGATAAATAGTTGCAGTTGTGAGACAAAAAGTCAAATTTTAGAAACAAAAAGTCAAAGTATTGAGAGATTAAAGTCAAAATTTTGAGTCAGAGAGACAAAAGTTTGAGCCTAAAAGTCAGTTATGAGATAAAGAGACAAAATCTTGAGCTAGAAAGTTGAAGTTGAGAGATAAAATGTCATTTTTTTAGTTAAAAAGTTGAAGTTGCGAGATACAAAGATGAAATTTTGAAATAAAGATTAAATTTTTTTTTTTTTTAAATATGCATGTACAATCTTTAAAGTCCTTCACCAATGAAAAAAGAATCTTTTGTAACAGTTTTACATCCAGCTGACAAAACAGATCCTGGGTCAGTCAGGAGAAAAAAAATCACAGCTTTGTCGATCACATGATCACGATATCTGGAATTGTGATTTCGATCAGGAAACGATAAATTGTTCAGCCCTACTGTGAGTGATGCAGCTTTATCTGAGTCACACCTGGTGAACTGGAAACGCTGGTGAGTGAGGAAACTCAGCGTGAACTCCAAACCGGAGAACAGGAAGAGGTAGCAGAAATAAACCAGGCCCAGCACTCGGAGCTTCTGCATTCCTGTAAACGAGTTCACACCTCGTATCAGCGTGCCAAAGTTCAATCACTCGCTATAAGTGGGTCAAATGGGTGTAAACTCCTGCCAGGAATCTGACTTTATACTCACTTTCTTCAGAGGGCGGATCTTTTGTCTTAGATACAGCCGAGAAATGGAAGAGAGATAACGGACTCAGGAGGTCGCCTGGGTCCCCGGAACCTGAGGACGAAGCCTGTGAGGAAACAAAGAAACAAGAAGTGTAATTACATGAAAATTAAAACCTGCTTTTCCTGTTAGATGGAGGTGTTTAGTTCTACATTTGTTAACAGCAGAGGTGGAACAAAGTACAAGCTTTGTTTGAAATGAAATCTGTGTGGTAGTGTTACAAACTGCAGTTCCTCTAGTGTCCACTAGAGGGTGGCTACAGAAACACAGAAAACCACATACACACTAATAAAAAAAACAGGATTTGAGTACCACTTCTTATACAGGGCTGATTTTTCTCATTACTTGATGATTTTGTAGTTATCAAACTTCGGAGTTTTGCCCAAACCCTGTAGCTGCAAATAGACCAAAGGCCCGCCTCCAACAACGGGCTTCAAAAGTTTGTACCAGAAACAAACAGGGGACATCACTAAAACTACATCCATGTATTACACAATCTATGAGAACAACCCCAACCCCCATGAAGCTAGGATGCTGTTTAAAACGTAAATAAAACCAGAAACAATGATTTTGTTTCATCAATATACAATTGTTCAAACTGATAAACTTAATTGTTTGAGGTTTTATTTGCAAAGATTCACTCATCTTAAATGAGTATTTTTCTTCATAATGTTTCACACATTTTCAATGGGAGACAGGTCTGGACTGCAGGCAGGTCAGTCTAGTAGCTGCACTCTTCTACTACGGAGCCACGCTGTTGTAACAGGAGCAGAATGTGTCTTGGTTTCATTGTCTTGCTGAAATAATCAGTTTTGTCCCTGAAAAAGACAAAGTGTCTTGGATGGCAGCAGATGTTGCTCCAAAACCTGTTTGTACCTTTCAGCATTAATGCTGCCTTCACAGATACTGGGACAGTTACCCATGATGCCATGGGCACTAACACACCCCCATACCATCACAGATGCTGCTTTTGAACTTTGCGCTGAGAACAATCTGGATTGTCCTCTTCCTCTTTGGCCCGGAGGACACCACGTCCATGATTTCCAAAAAGAGTTTAAATGTGGACTCGTCAGACCACAGCAGACTTTTCCACTTTGCCNTGACTTTGTCTTTGCATGGTAGAGTTTGAACTGTCACTTGTAGATGTAGTGATGAACTGTGTTAACTGACAATGGTTTTCTGAAGTGTTCCTGAGCCCACGTGCTAATATCCTTTACACAATGATGTGGGTTTTTAATGCAGCGCCGCCTGAGGGGTCAAAGGTCACGGCCATTCAATGTTGGTTTTGGGCCTTGCTGCTTACGTGCAGAGATTTCTCCAGATTCTCTGAATCTTTTGATGATATTATGGACTGTAGATGATGAAATCCATCAATTCCTGCAGTTGGACAAAGTTGGGAAACATTGTTCTTAAACTGTTGGACTATTTGCTCACGCAGTTGTTGACAAAGTGGTGAACCTGGCTCCATCTTTGCTTGTGAAGGACTGAGCCTTTTGGGGATGATGCTCCTTTTATACACAATCATGACACTCACCTGTTTAAATCAACCTGTTCACCTGTGGAATGATCCAAACAGCTGTTTCTTCAGCATCAGCAACTTTAACAAACTTTTGCTGAACCTGTTCTAGCTTTTTAGGAACGAGTTGCAGGCAACAAATTGTGAATATTTGCTTAAACAATAAAGTTTATCAGTTTGAAGAATAAATATCTTGCCTTTGTAGCGTGTTCAATTGAATAAAGGTTAAACAGAATTTGCAAATCATTGTATTCTGTATTTATTTGCGTTTTATACAAGATCCCAACTTCATTGGAATTGGGTTGGAAAACTACCTGAGACTAATTATCCAGAGGGTAATAAAAGAGAGGGAATACAACAAAAAAATAACAGCGTGTTTCCTGGAGCCACTTGAAATTGTAGCTCATCCTAGATTCAGTAAGAGCAGTAAAAACATCTGTTTTCACTGTTAAAGTCTCCGTATCTAACCTTGACGTCCTTGGTGAGCGTCTCTGGCAGCATGAGCCAAATAAAGAGCAGATCAGCTGCACTGAAGGTCAAAGCGAGCAGAGCTGGAGTTTGGTAGAAGACGCCTCCTGTTGCTCTGGAGCTGAGGGCGAAGTAGGCGCCCATCAGAGGTCCCACCGTGAAGCCCAGGGAGAAAGCGATACCGATCATAGCCTGCAGACGGTGGAAAGAGTCAGATTTTATCCCACATTAACAATTATCTGAGGTGTAAATAAAGAAACAACAGCATGTGCTCACCATCCCTCTGTTGCGTGCTTTAGGACAGGGTAAGTCAGCCACGATGGCCGTGCAGAGGCTGACGTTTCCTTTACAAATGCCGCCAATTACTCGAAACAAAAGGAACATGGGGAAACTCTGGGAAACGGCCCAGACGGCGTAGGATGACATCAGACCTAACTGGGAAAAAGGAAAAAGGAATTTAATTAAACCCACAGAGTCAGTCCTCACTGAGCAGAGGGAATGACATAATGTTTAACCTCTTATGTCCCACAATTCAGTCACTAAGTCTGTTTTACAGTTTTTTTGACGAACTAAACGTAATTAGTGAAAGAATCACTCTGATAGTGATCACAACAACTGGGACGTCCTACCTGTTTGGGGTCATTACGTCACATCCTGACGCCCGTACCCTGAATATTCACTCTCCTTTCCACCAGAGGAATCCAGAGTTCAAACATATCAAAAGTGTTGTTTCATCAAATTATTCCAAGTGGTGAAATTTCTCCTGTAAAGTCCGTTGTTTGTCTGTCTGTCGTGTCCGTTCTCATCAATAACAGCAGCTTCACAGTCTNAGTGCTTGTTGTCCATCACAAGCTGTCCTGGTATGAAAACTTCATAGAAAACTATTGGGTCATTCTTGTCTTGCAGCTAGAACCCTGTTGAAAACAAAGACTTGCAGCTTTGTCAGATTGACATTGAGGAGGAAATGCTCTGAGACTGTGAAGCTGCTGTTATTGATGAGAACGGACACGACAGACAGACAAACAACGGACTTTACAGGAGAAATTTCACCACTTGGAATAATTTGATGAAACAACACTTTTGATATGTTTGAACTCTGGATTCCTCTGGTGGAAAGGAGAGTGAATATTCAGGGTACGGGCGTCAGGATGTGACGGAATGACCCCAAACAGGTCGGACGTCCCTGTTGTTGTGAGTGATTCTTTCACTAATTACGTTTTGTTGGTGAAGAAAACTGTGAAACAAACTTAGAGACTGAAATGTGAAGAATTTAAGCTTTCTAACACCGTTTATCATTACTTTGATGAAGTGATATGAATGGGGAACAGGTCCTGATGATCCCATGAGTCATAAGAGGTTAAAGCCCTCCTGGTTTGTAATGAGTGGCCTCGCAGTAATAACAGAGTTCCTGAGCTTCTTGTTGCAAAGGTGTAAAGGTAAGGAGGGGTCAGCTGCTCAGGTGCCTTCAGGCTTTTTGCCTTTAGATGGGCTCCTGGGATCAGCACGTAGGACCCATAACTGACTCTGCTTGTACCTGTCAGGACACATTTGCTGCCGGAGCATCGGCTCATTTGTCCTGAAAGAGCCGAGCGCGCTGACTGTTGTATCATTCCCCGTTATACTCTCTCTTATCAGCCATTCACAATATGTAATTTGACAACTCAATAGAGAACAGATGGTTTAAGTANTACTCTACTCGACTCTACTCGGCTCTACTCGGTTTGTGTTGCGTTTCCATTAGCGTGTTACTACGCGGCAGACACCAGTTTTTAGTACCTACTGTACCCTGGTTCTAAGCGAGTAAAGCCGATACTAAAAGGTGACGTGGACGGACTGCCGGTCACTCATTGGTCAGAGAATGTCGTCTCTGCAGCTTCTGACTCTGAACAAATCACTTACAAGAGGCAAAGGAATAAGTCAGCGACGGGTTTTTAATGACATTTAAACCTGACGGCACAGAACCAGACTGAATGAAGACAAAATACAGCCCTAAAATGCTCCTTCATGATTCCTTAATAAGTTAAAAGTCCTTTTTAAACCACAAAAAAGTTAACAGCAAAAATAGTTCGCTTTAAAGAGTCTTTTAAATTAAATCAAAGTTGGTCGGTGCAGGAGCGATCTGTCTGCCACGAGAGTCTTAAAGCACCAATCAGTCCATTAATCCTGTCCCTTGGTTTTTCCTTTTGGTCAAGTTTCTTCTTACTAACTAGTTGTTTTTTAGAGACGATATGGTCCGGGTTTTTAGTTTTTAATTTCACTAGAGTGACGATCCAGGGAAGAGTTGATGTCAGGAAGCAGCTCCTTCGTTTTCCTCTGCGTGCAGCAGCACCAGGCTGTTGTTTACCTCCGTTGTCATGACGACCAACATTGAGCCGCTGTATTACTTTAATGAAATCTTTTGAAAGCTTTTTTTTTTCCTTTAAAGACCACGGTGGCACAAATGTTGGTACAAAATTATGTTTGTGTGGCGTTATAGATGAACATGCACACACTTCTGTGCAGCACTTTAGCGCAGCTGTGTTATAAGATCCACGCCCACCGTGAGTCTGTAGTTGGGCTAGAGGAAAAGATAACCAAACCGAGTAGAGTTAAGTAGAGTAGAGCTGGAACTGCATAGAGGAAAAGCGCCATTAGAGGGTCGTTTCTTCACTAACAGGCCTTCCAGTTACTTATACATGTAGTCAATCGCCTTACACTTCACGTAAAGCCAGCTGTAGCCATTTAGATCACTGGCGAGACCTATTTATCACTGTCAACTTCACTCACATTCATGTGTGCAACAGAGGAAGTACAATACTTGACTTGGAACTACTACTTCATAGTTTTTGGTGAGCCTTTCCACCTTTCTATCTCCAATAAAGTTTTGCCTAGAAAGCTGTAAATTCACCCAGATGTAGAAGAGAAGGTGTAGAAGTGACATGGTGGATGTTTTATGTCTGACATGAAGCATCTTGGAGTTAATGATGTTCAAAAATTGGTTATAAAAAACGAAGAGGAAAAAGGTGTTTCAGCTGCATTTATCCTGATGTGGACTTTAGCCGCATGTAATAACACGACATTTACTGAAATTAGAGACTTTAATCTTTCAAATCAGGTGTCATTGATGAATTTTGACTGTGTGGTTCTTCAGTAATAAGCTTTGAAGTATAGAATGGGATATACGCCAGAATTAGGTGGGATGTTGTTACCTAAAAGTAGCGTAAACATCCAAAATATAACTGAGATCTGAGTCACAGGAGGAAACAACATTTTCCTTACTGTGGTGAGAATGAGTAAGGGTCGTCTGCCGTGCCGGTCCGACAGAGCACCAGTCACGGGCGACGCCAGAAACTGCAGCAATGAAAACAGAGACCCGATCAGACCTGAGAGACAAAAACAGACGCATGAAGAAAATTTCTTTACGAGACAAAAAGATGAAACTCCACATGACTAATCAGCCTGATGTACCTCCAAACAGGACCGTGTTGTATTTCTTGTCCATAGGAATTCCCACAACCTCCCTGAACCAGTCCACAACACCCTGCAGGGACTCGTACACCACATCCTGCAACACCAGGAAACAAATATTACAACTCCACACGTGGACAAGTGGAGCAAAGAGGTCAGTTCAGCATGACTCAGCACTTTCTCTCATATAATACACACACACACACAGCCTAATCTCATCATGCATGAGTTCCTTATGGTTTTTATGGGACTGACAAAGCCCTGTTTGTTCTGCAGGATATCAAACTCTGCACATCTTCAGTCCAACATGCCACATTCCTTAAAATCAATTTACTGTGCAGGTTTTTTCCTGCTGCTGCTTCCACTTGTGACTTGTGAGAAGCAGCTTCGTGCAATTTCTAGCTATAAAAACAACACATTTTTCAGCCTGTATCTAAAATGTTGATGTCTCTTTAATGTGCCCCGCTCTATCAACCCCCTTCTCTCTGATTGGCCAGCCCTTTGGAGTCGTTTACAAACAAATTCTGAGATTTCTACAACATATGAATATGTAGTGGTTAGAAAATCTGCACAAGTTTCGTATAAGCATCCAGTGTTGTTGTTATTTTATACCTGTGTTTACAATATGAGTCAGCAGGATACCCCCTCTTTAAACACCCAGGACCAACATTCTTCAGTCAGATAAAGAGATTAATGATGAAGTTCACTCACCTGTGTTTGTGCATAATGGTCCAGGATTGAAGGCAGCAGAGGGAGGATGAGTGTAAACCCCAGCAGGTCCAGCAGCAGGAGGATAAACACAACGTTTATGACCTTTGAGGAAAAAGCGCCGTCATCCTCTGCTGGTTTGTTTACGGGAGACATTCCTCCAACTGGATATGGTGCTTCTTCTGTTCCTGTGAGCAAAACACAAATAGTTTCAGAAAGAACAAGTCCAAACATTGGATAAACCCGAAATGGGAAATAATTATCCTGAATGTCAAGGTAAGATATCGACAGAGGTTTTATTTGATTCTTGTAGGAAATCAGCTTTTTTCAGACCAACAAGTGTCATGTGAAACTGTGTTGTTTAGACATAATAAATTGCTAGTTTGTGGAAAAGTGTTAAGGCTGCCAAATTCTCTAATTTCTCTATAATGAGAACCACATCATCCTCCAATAAATTAACCTTTTCTCATAAACAGTGGTGTGCACAAGGAGGGAAAACCTCTGTGGCCAAACTGTTAAAAAACACGTGCTAAAGTTTCCTAACAGGAGCCAAAATGTGTGCCAAGTTGCCTTTGGAATGACAAATTGGCACCAAAAAGTCCCCTTCAATGCCAAAATTCGCCAAAGTGCCCCCTAAAACCAATGCTCAAGTGCCTTCTTGTTAGGAAAAAAAAAAAAAAAACCTAAATTGACCAATTCAGAGGCAAAAACACTCAACAAAGATTCCCCCTTGAGGCCAAAACAGGCTACAGTGCCCTATTGAGGACTAACATGTGTGCTAAGTTTCCTTCTGGAGGGCAAACTGGCACCAAAGTGCACTCTAGAAAAGCAAAAACAGGTGCCAAAGTGGGCCCCCTTGAGAGCCAAAACACTTTGCAAAGTCTCCCCTGGGAAGTATAGACATGCTTAAGTTCCCTTCTAGAAGAAAAGGACTCACCAAAGTTTCCAAAACACGTTAAAGTGCTCTCTTTCGAGGCAAAAACATGTGGAAGTGCCCTCTCAGGAGCTGGCATGTGTGCTAAGTTCCCTCTTGAAAGGTAAAAACAGGTGTTTAAGTCTTTCCTGGATTCCAAATAACGCAACAAAATTTTCTTCCAAGGTGCCAAAAGACATTTAAGTACATTTTTGCAAGTTAAAAACACACTTAAGTGCCCTCTCAGGAGCCAAAAGTTGGGACGAGTTCCCTCTTGGGAGCCAATATTTGTGCAAAGCTCTTCCATAGGGAGTTATATTAGCACACAAGTGCCCGCTTGGTAGCTAAAACACTTGCTAAAGTTTCCTCTTGGGAGCCAAATCATACTTAAGAGCCCTCTTAAAAACCAAAATGTGCCAATTTGCCCTTTTTGGAGGAGAACTGACACTAAAGTGCCATCTTGGGAGGCAAAACACTTGCATAAGTGCCCTTCAAGGAGCCAAACATTTGCCAAAGTTCTCTCTTGGGGGCCAAATCACACTACAGTGCTCCAACCTACACTTAAGTTCCCTCTTAGGAGGTAAAAACAGGTGCTTAAGTTATATCTTGGGAGCCAAAACATGTGCCAAGTTCCTCCTTGGAAGTCATGTTAGCACACAAGTGCCCTCTAAGTAGTTAAAACACTTGCTAAAGTTCCCTCTTGGAAACCAAAATGTGCCAATGTGCCCTCTTTGGAGGCCAACTGACACTGAAGTGCCATCTTAGGAGGTAAAAACAGGTGCAGTTCCCTCCTGGGAGCCAGAACAATTAGTGAAGTTTACTCATGAGGGGCTAATACACGCTAAAAAGACTTCTTGGTCGCAAATAAACTGGTCAAAGTTTCCTCCTGGGACCCAAAAGTTGTGATGAGTTCCCTACAGGAAGGTAAATTGGCAGGAAAGTTCCCTCTTGGAGGCAAAAAGAAGTGCTTAAGTTATATCTTGGGAGCCAAAACATGTGCCAAGTTCCTCTTTGGAAGTCATGTTAGCACACAAGTGCCCTTTAAGTAGCTAAAACACTTGCAAACTTTCCCTCTTTGGAGGCCAACCTACACTTAAGTGCCATCTTAGGAGGTAAAAACAGGTGCAGTTCCCTCCTGGGAGCCAGAACAATTAGTGAAGTTTACTCATAAGAGCCAATACACGCTAAAAAGACTTCTTGGTCGCAAAAAAACTGGTCAAAGTTTCCTCCTGGGAGCCAAAAGTTGTGATGAGTTCCCTACAGGAAGGTAAATTGGCACATAAGTTCCCTCTTGGAGGAAAAAGAAGTGCTTAAGTTATATCTTGGGAGCCAGAACATGTGCCGAGTTCCTCCTTGGAAGTCATTTTAGCACACAAGTGCCCTCTAAGTTGCTAAAACACTTGCCAAAGTTCCCTCTTGGGAGCCAAATCACACTTAAGAGCCCTCTTAAAAACCAAAATGTGCCACTGTGCCCTCTTTGGTGGTGAACTGACACTTAAGTGCCATCTTAGGAGGTAAAAACAGGTGCAGTTCCCTCCTGGGAGCCAGAACATGCTAAAAAGCCCTCTTGGTCGCAAAAACACTAGTCAAAGTTTCCTCCTGGGAGCCAAAAGTTGTGATGAGTTCCCTATTGGAAGGTAAATTGGCACATAAGTTCCCTCTTGGGAGGTGAAAAGAAGTGCCTAAGTTATATCTTGGAATCCAATATTTGCACCAAGTTCCTCCTTGGAAGTCATGTTAGCACACAAGTGCCCTCTAAGTTGCTAAAACACTTGCAAAAGTTCCCTCTTGGGAGCCAAATCACACTAAAGTGCCCTCTTAGAAACCAAAATGTGCCACTGTGCCCTCTTTGGTGGAGAACTGACACTTAAGTGCCATCTTAGGAGGTAAAAACAAATGCAGTTCCCTCCTGGGAGCCAGAACAATTGGTGAAGTTCACTCATGAGAGCCAATACACGCTAAAAATAACACTTAAGTGCCCTCTTGGAAACCAAAATGTGCCACTGTGCCCTCTTGGGAATCAAGCTGGCACTAAAAAGCCCATAAGAGAGGCAAGAACACCCTAAAGTGCCCTTTTTGTCACAAAAACACAGGCCAAAGTTTACCAAAACGTGTGCAAAGTTCCCTTTTGAGAGGCAGTTTGGCATTCTCGGAATCAAAACACCCAACAAACTTTCATCCAGGGAGCTAAAACACGTTTAAGTGCCCTGTTGTGGGCCAAAAGCTCATCAAAGTTCCCTTGATGGATGCAACTGTTGGTGAAGTGCCCCCTGCCCCTAGAAAAGTTGTGCACACCACTGCTTATGGAGTAAATTCACAAGACAAACAAAAAGTGCTGAAACAGACAGGATGTCTGCTTCAATGTCCAAAAACATCACTTCTAGCTACTTTAAAGAGAGAATGAAATCCCCAAACACCTGGAAAAAGAAGGTAAATCTGAGCCTGTGAAGTTTTCTTGACCTTTCAGAGGATGGAAAACATACAGGAATGAGGAAACTCTGCAAAGACTGGCAGACAAAATAACAACACGTTTCCTATAGGTTGTTTCAGAGAGTGGTATCGATTTAGAGAAAGCTGAGAGTGAGACTGAGCATCATCCTCCTCATCATCATTATTGTTTCTGCAGCTTTAAAAACAACAGAAAGGCTCAAAGCTTCAGCCTCTTCAGACTCTGTTTCTGTAAAAACTCCTGAAGTAGAACAAAGATGAGACAGTGACTTACCGACCACAGCTCTGCTACCTTCTCTCTCTCTCTCTCTCTCTATCATCAGCCCATTATTATTGCTCCACACCAGGAAGCGGTGTCCTCTTACAGTCAGACCGTGACAGGAATGTGACGTCACGAGCGCACGGAGGAGAACGCATGAGGCGTTTACGTGTTTCCGTAAACTCCTATTTCCGCGTTCCTAAATACTCGCGCATGACCCCTTCAGTGACCACACGGAAATAATTAACTCTTTCTAACAAATTTCACTTTGTCATCCAGTTTATCAGAAGTGAATGAGTCATTACAGAATTGGAAGACATTTTACATCCCACCCATCAAATTTTAAATAATCTACACACAAAATACTAAAATATGCAGTTTTTCCTGAGACCAAATCTAAAAGAAAATTAAGAGAAAACTGATTGAAAATAGTTTTTAAAATACCAAATAAGTCTGGAGTACCCCCTTAAAATGCCACTTGTCTCTTGTCCCACCCCCTTATACGGAAGAGGATTAGGGCCACTGAGAAAAAAAAAAAATCTAAAAAAAAAAAAGTCAGAATTCTGAGATTAAAGTCAGAATTCTGAGAAAAAAGTCAGAATTCTGAGAAAAAAGTCAGAATTCTGAGATTAAAGTAGGAATTCTGACTTTTTTCTCAGAATTCTGACTTTTTTTTTTTATTATTTTTAAATCTAAAAAAAAAAAAGAAAAAATTAAGAATTCTGAGTTTAAAGTCAGAATTCTGAGAAAAAAGTCAGAATTCTGAGTTTAAGGTCAGAATTCTGAGATTAAAGTCAGAATTCTGAGATTAGTGTCAGAATTCTGACTTTTTTCTCAGAATTCTTAATTTTTTCTTTTTTTTTGTTTAGATTTAAAAATTTAAAAAAAAAAAAAGTNAAAAAAGTCAGAATTCTGAGAAAAAAGTCAGAATTCTGAGATTAAAGTCAGAATTCTGACTTTTTTCTCAGAATTCTGACTTTTTTTTGGGGGGGATTTTTTTTTTCTCAGTGGCCCTAATCCTCTTCCGTACCCTTATGACCAAATTAAATCTAAAAAAAAAAATAAAAATTAAAATGAAATTTAATTTTTACTTTTTAGTTATTATTTGTTTCATTCCTGTCTCTTGTCACTGTGGGAACATTTGTTTTAATGAACATAATATTTCAAAAAATAATTATTATTCATGAAACGTGTGTCCCACAACATGCACACAACCCTGTTACCACAACCTTTTTAGTATAGTAGAAGAAATGACATGATATGCTGGACTTGTACGGAGCCCCTAAAGGGACAAGAAAAGGTTAAAAAAAAAATTATTTCACATGTGCACTTGAAACTTTTGCGTGCTCACGTGAAACCTTTTCTGGTGCTCACCTAAAAGTTTTTGGTGACATTTTGTGTACATCCAACCATAACCACAGAGCTGGTCAGATGTTTGAAGCTGTCCCTCTACAAAAATCAAAAACACGATCCAAAGCGTTGAATCCTTTATGTCGAAACAGACGTGGTGGTTCAGGTGATGATACGCACGCACTAACTCTTGAATTGTCATTTTATAGAGAAGAAAACTGTCAGGTGTGCATCTGAAGCATTTCTGGTGCACACTATGGTTTCAGGTGCACACGTAAAAGTTTTAGGTGCGCATGCGAAAGTTTTAAGTGTGCACGTGAAATTATTATTATTTTTTTTTTACCTTTTCTTGTCCCTTTAGGGGCTCCGTAGACTTGACATCATCAAACAGTTTTCCAAAAGAATAGGTGAAGCAAAGGTATATCCTTTCCTCTATTTGTCATATTTTTATATCCTCGTTATTGAATGTCCCACTCTACCGCATGCAACCCTGTTTTGCATATGATCAGAATAAGACAATTATATATATTTTTTAAATATATAATAAAAAAACACGGTAACTAGACATTCGACTCGATTAGTTCGGGTATATGGATAAATGGAAAAAGATGGCCAAAGAGGTTTTCGATTTCTCTGAGTAAAATTTTGTTATTTACTTTGAATGGGAACATTACTTAAAGAATCTCTTTCTAAATATATTGAAAAAAAAATGTTGCAAACTTTGTGAAATTGAAATTAAAACTTGAGAAAATTTGTTTTTAAACCTGAGATCTTTTGTGGAGATCTTTTCAAAACTTGGTATCTGAAAGAGACGTGGAATCACCAAATATTTGTTATGATCTCATTAAATTTGGTTAATTTTTTTTTTTTTTTAGATACACAAATATGTTTTTTTTTAAATGAGACCTTTATTTGTTGTTTTCATGAATGAGCTTATGAACTTAAAAAAAAATCACTTGAATATGTAAAAACTAAACAAGCAATGGATGTAAACAAATCTATAAATGTCTTAATTCAGGACTAGACCTCTGTATTTTATTCATTTTGTTTGTTTGTTTGCATGTTCTTCCTTTCCCTGAGGTGTTTTCAGATCTTTACAGAAATGTTGCTTAGTCTGAAATGTTTGCACTGTATTTTCTTCATAAAATGTAATGGCCAGATTTTGTGAATGAATAAATAAATATGAAATGGATAAATAAATGAATAAATAAAATAAACATTTGTCATCCAGTGCGAATATCATTTTTTATTTCTGATGACGGAAAATGTTTAATTTTTTTTTTCCAACAGCACAACGACAAAGAAACCAATCTGAATGAGACAAAATAAATAAACTTAAAACAGACATGTTTACATTTCTTTGTAAATATATACGACCATGAAACATTTGGTCTTTGCAGTAAAAATCCTCTTATTTCCATTATTTGTTCATGTGTTTAGTTGCATTTCTACACTCAGCCACTAGTGGGAGCTATTGGTCTGCTCTAAAATATGAGATGAAATGTAAGAATCATGAGGGGGGAAAAAAAAGTCAAAATTTTTACTTTTTATCTCATTAATTTGACTTTTTACATGTCCGCATTTTATTAGTCATATTTTAGTTTATTATATCTTTAACAGGCAGAAATGCACTTTTATATTATAGAAGCCTATTTCTGTCAGTCAAAAACAAAATAGCTTAAAATATGGGTTAAATAAATTAAAAAAATTATTTCATTAAAACACAGGTCGGTTATGTCTTGTAGCCATCTACAAAAATATCTTGAGTTTTGTTTTGTTTTTCAGTTCCCTTTTACATGAATCATAATCACTTTTTGGCAAATGAAAATGACTATTCTGAGGCCTTTTTTCATCTTAAAAGCACATTGGAACTGATATAAGTTATTATTAGCTACACAGTTACGACTCTTGAATGAAACCAGGCCATTTAAGGTGGATTCAACATTATAAGATGAACTTGTAATTACACTCAAGTGTCACATCAACATACTTTATCTGTGAACATGGACATGAAAGCACATTTTTTTAGGTGTTTCATTGTTTTTTTGCCCAGAGGAACAGCAGCAGACCAGAGATAAGGGGAGAAACTGGGCGATGCAGCTTATTCAGGCTGCGCACTCCCCTACAAAAGCCATATAATCAGTTTTTCTCCTCCTGACCTATAAGGCTCTAAATAACATTGGGCCGTCCTATCTTTAACAGCTTATAGTTCCATATTATCCGTCTAGATCGCTGCGCTCTCAGCATGCAGGCCTTTATTTAAGACTTTTATTTTAAAGTGAAGAGAATAAAACAGGAAACAGGAAACTGCATCAGCCAGAGGAGCCCAAATGACATTTGTGACCAAGTGGAAAAGTTTGTAGATTTCTCTGAAATACTGATAAAAAAGGTTTTTTTCACTTCATTGGTGACTGGAACAATTTCCATGTCAGGTGGAACAACCAATGTAATAATGTGAAATGTTATTCTTACATCAAATTATTTATCTTATTCACAAATAAAAGAAATGAAACACACAAAATGAAAATGTATGAGTCACTACAGAAACTTGAGAGATACTTGTCAATAATTTCACAGAAAAAATAACAGGAACATATAAATATATTTTGATATATTTGGTTGCACCACCTGACATTTTTGGGTGCTCAAATTAAAAATACTAAAAAATAATGAACCTATTTTGAAACTTTACAACCAGTTGATGACTTTAGACAATCTTTTGTATTAAGAAGTGAGTCTTTATACAAAAATAGGTAAAAGTTTCTTGAAAAATTTTTATGCAAAAACCTGGGAGAAAAACAGTTACTGGGTGTACGACTCTTACTTGTTTGACCTCCTGAGTCCAGAGTCTCTTATAAACAAGACCAGTGTACACTTGCAGAACAACACTGGTTTCAAAGTGACAGAGTTCCTGTAGTATCTCAGACTAAATGAGCCACTAGTTCTGGCTACTTTGTTCTATTTTACAGTATCTCCTTCAGAGGAATTCCTCCCCAAAAATGTGTTTCTGCACACGACTGTCTCCTATTGGCTGTGAGTTCAGACACATGCACCAGCTGATACGAGTGTCTCCAGGCAGACGAACAACTGTAAAACATAGTTATCATGTGTGTGCAAGTTCCTGTTTTATCTTGTGACCAAAAACAGTGTCCTCATTCCACTCTGGGTGCAGTTTGGTAACTTTAGGGCTGGGGATCGAGAACCAGTCCCTGTTAAGATCCAATCAGAAATGGTTTAACCATGAGCCTCTTCCTGCCCCAGCTAGCTTAGCTTAGCCGAGCAGGTAAACAACAGTTTTTCAGGAAAAATCAGATTCAGGATTTTCTGCTTAAACTTTTACTTATGAAGCTGTAAAACTGAACACAGACAGAAGTGTACATTTGTCTCTCACAAGAGATTCATATTCAGTAAACTCAACATGTTATACACTTACTAATGTCACTAATGACTTACTAACAAAAACAATATAGAAATCAGCGCTAGCTTGATGCTAACGTACATGGGGAATTACATTGATATGCTAGCAGTTAGCATACATTGATGTAACTTCAGTTTTAAAACAGACTTTCAACTTTCATCACAGAAATGTATCACAATAAGTTTTTGTGAACAATACTTAAAAAAAAAAATAAATGAATAAAAACTAACAGGCAAACATTTTCCAAACAGGTAGTTAATAGAAAAGTTGTGTGCAGGTCCATGGCTGAATTCAGCAAAACTACGGAAAGCTCAAGGATCCAAACAACTCAAAGCATTGTTAGGTGATCTGCTTCAGTCAGTAACAATACATCAATGTCTCATGACACACAGTTCCTACATAATTTTTATTTTTTACATCCACAGATCTAGGATCCATTGACCACGTGCAAAGATTTTTACTGAGAACACCTGTAAAGCTGGGAATCTGTAAAAAAATGGAATAATAAGCAGAATCAATAAGGGCATTGGTATCAATAAAATCCTATCAATTCACATCCCTAGCATTGTATTTATATAAACATATATTATCAAGAGCAACAAAGTGGATCAAATTATCACATAAACAGAACAAATGTTAAAGATACATGAGACAAAAATTAATTTAATTAGAACAAATATTTTACCAATTTAACTTAATTCATAGAGCATATTTAAAAACAACAGGTTTGACCAAAGTGCTCTGCAATGGCAACATAGAAAGAGAAAAGGAAAAAAAACAATAATCAACCAAACAAAGCAAAAGAAACAATGAATTGAAACTCTTATACTTGGACTAAGAATGCCAGTGAATTCAGGTTTTTAGACCAGATTTTAAAAAAGGCAGTGTGGCAGACGGCCTAACCTGTTGGGGCAGCTGTAGATTTCTATAAGAACGCTAGATGAACGCATCGTCAACTGGCGGCCATCTTAGGACAGGGGACTGCTCTGGTGCGCTGTACTGTTTTACTCACTAATACATTCATAACTCGCTGAATTCTCGACAGGTTTACAAACAGATTAGTTTATTACAATCCTTATTAACGTGGCTACAATTTTTTGTAACTCAGATTTTCTTACTGAAAAATATTCTAAAGGTAAAGGTAGAGTATGCAGAATCTTCATAAAAAATAAAAATGTATTTTTTACAGGAATAATTCTGCTCAATTGTCGTCTCTGTACTTTGCGTGACAATTTCTGTGTGTGCCTCACTCCCTTATTGACCCCATTCCTCGCCTGTTATGTTAATGTTAGGGCTGAGCTCGGGATGCTGGGTGATGACCAGCCAATCACAGCGCGCCCAGTGTGCATGTTACTTTGTGTGTTGTTGATAGTGAGCGGGAGAAGATGCTGTGATGCTGCAGGTGCTGGCAGGGCTATTTTTACCATCTATGGTGTGTTTACAAAGTTACAACTGTTAGCCATGCTATTAGCTACGGTCGGGGGCAGTGAGCATGTGCAGCAGCTGACGCTGAGCCACAGAGGAGGAGACGAGTTTGAATGCTGTTTGTAAATAGAGTTTGCTTTGGATAGCTTTTAAAGATTTATGAAGATCTTTAATTTTGCAGTTAATTAACTACATCTCTGACGTTTATAACAAACCAACTCTTTTGAAAATTGGTTAAAAATTGAGTAATCTGCAGTTATTTCAAAGTCTATGCTTCATTGACTTTAAAGTTATGAGTGCACAGCCCTGTCCCAAGATGGCCGCCATGTGACGACGTTACTTCCCATTGGCTCACAGTGCGCACAAGGCATCTAGTGTTTTTATATATCTATGGGGGCAGCTGGTTCCAGAGTTTAGGGGCCACAACAGCAAAGACCCCGTCTCTCCTGTTCCTCAGCCTGGTGTTAGATTAAACCATCATCCATCTCTAACTTCAGGTATCTTTCAAGTTCCGGTTCAAAAGATGGACTATCTCTGATCAGCCTCATCCTGGGAGGGAGTTTGTTCCAAGCAGAAGTTCCTCTAAAAAGAACAGTTCTCCTCATCCGCTCTTTACGTGCAACAGGTAGAGCGAGACAACCAGTGCTCACTTGTCGCGTCTCATATTCATGAGGAAAATGCTTCAGTCTGTCACTGAAGAAGGACGGGGTCTTGTCCCACTCAGCATGGTGCATAAATGACAGAAGATGTGACTTTAACTTGGCTTTCACTGTCAGCCAGGACAGGTCTTTATGCATCCTCAGCTCATTAACGCGACCAGAACGTTTGTTAAGAGCCAATCTGGCTGCTTTGTTTTGTGCAGTTTGAAGTTTTTCTAGATCTGTCTTAGTCGCACTTGACCAGATGAGCGGAGACTTTTCTAAATGTGACAAAACAAGTGACGTCACGACATCTGAAGGTGGAACAAATTCAGGACATTTCTTTAAGAAAGAAATTCCCTTTTCCATCTTGGACACAATGACATCAATGTGGTCAGACCACGACAGTAAATTATCAATTATAACATCAAAGAGCTTCACTTTGGTCACCTGCTGCACAGATTTGTCGTCTATAGACAAGTTGAGAGCAGTGGCTTTGGCGAGACAAGCTCTACTACCAAGTACGATACACTTGGTTTTCTCAACGTCCAAAACCAGTTTATTCTCTTTAACCCAGTCAGTGACGGAGGACAGTGCAGCCTGCAGATTCTTTTGCAACTCATCTGATGTTGGTGACGCGCAGAAAAAAATGACTTTACCACCATACAAAACTGCATCTGCACTTTCAACAACCTGTGGCAAATCATTGATGAAAATTGAGAATAAGAGTGGCCCCAAGCAACTTCCTTGTGGAACACCACAAGATATTGCCCTGCTGTTGGAAAAACTGCCATTGAAAAACACTCGTTGTGTTCTCTCAGAAAGATAACTCTTCACCCAATTAAGAGCTGGAGTTGAGAAGCCGTAACATTCGAGCTTAGTAAGCAAAATATTACGGTCAACGCTGTCAAAGGCTGTGGTCAAATCCAACAACACGGCTCCAACAAGTTTCTTTTCACCCATAGATGTCAACCATTTATCTGTCATGTGAATCAACGCAGTTTCAGTTGAGTGTCCTGGTCGATAAGCGTGTTGTTCAGGTGTAAGTAATCCAGTACTGTTAAAGTAATCTGACATTTGATCCAAAACTATCTCCTCCAGTATTTTACTCAGCACAGGGAGAAAACTGACAGGTCTAAAGTTGGAGCCAGTAAAATCACCTCCACTGTCTTCGGGAAGAGGGAGGATTGTGGATTTTTTCCAGATCTCTGGAAAAGTACCACTGACCAAACAAAGATTAAGAATATGACAGATCGGTTTTGAGATTTGCTTTGCGGCAGTTTTCAATATTCTTCCATCCAGATGATCTGTTCCAGGGTCTGTTTCATCTGAGAGAGAGAGCAGCTTCTCTTCAACTGTGGCCTGGTCAACCTCGTCAAACACAAAGTGACATGTTTTTCCTTCCATCATTTTTTTAACACTGCTGCAGGATGAGCTGACTTCATCTGATTCCTCGTGAGATGGTAAATCGTTGACTTTGTTGATGAAGAAGTCGTTAAAGTAATTCGCCACATCACGTGGCTTTGTTATGAACTGACCTTCACGTTCCACATATGTCTGAACGTTAAAGGACTTTTTACGCATCATTTCATTCAAGGTTTTACACAGTTTTTTACTGTCATTTTCTGAGCTGCACACTTTCTGATAAAACTCGTCCTCCTTTTTTTTGTTTAACTTGGTAACCTTATCTCTCAACGTGCGATTTCTATCAAACGGGCGTTTGGATTTATTAGCAGCGTCTCTGACTCTGTCCCTTTGAAGCATCAGAGATCTCAGCTCATCATCCAGCCACAGAGCAGTTGTGCTTTTCACAGATGTTTCTCTTAGTGGAGCGTGTTTATCAACCACCTCAGTGAATTTATCCATGAATATACTCAGAGCAATATTTGCATTTTTTTGCTGGTATAGTTCAGACCAGTCTAACTCTTCAACCTCACCAACAAATGACTCTGCATCAAAACTTTCATAAGACCTGCAGACAATCCTGACTTCTAAATCAGGCATTTTGGTTTTTCTTGTTACTGCAATCAAATTGTGGTCGCTGCATCCCACAGGTACTGACACTGCAGGTGAACACTGCTCCTGAATGTTGGTGTAAATATGATCAACACAGGTAGATGTATGAACAGCCCTCACTGTTGTACTAGTTCTTGTTGGTTGAGTCACAACCTGTGAGAGATTAAAATCATTAGCGATGGATTTCAGCTTTCTGTACAAAAAAGATCTTTTAGAAAACCAGTCGATGTTGAAATCACCCAGAAGGAAGACGTCTTTGTTTCCACCTGTCACTTCACGTAATGTTTCACGTATTTCATCCAGGTATTTCACTTTGGCCTTGGGTGGCCTATAACAACACCCAACAAGAGCAGGTTCACAACCTGGAAGCTGGATCTCAAGCCATATTTGCTCAGTATCATTATTCATTAAATCTTCCCTCAGCTCGACTTGTATGCCATATTTGACGTAAAATGCAACACCACCACCATTTTCATTCCTGTCCCTTCTGAAAAACCTGTATCCTCCAACATCCAGCTCAGAATCATCAATGTTAGAATCCAGGTTTGTTTCTGATAGAGCCAAAACATGGATGTTTTCTGAAGTGCAGATTCTAGTGATCTCATGAACCTTATTTCTAAGGCTACATATATTTAAATGAGCTAAAACCAAACCGTTTTTTGGTAAATCAGGAAGCAGAAGTGAAGATTTGTCCTCAGCTGTGGACGCTGGAGGAAGTTCTGTGCTCGACATTTTGTTTTCTGGAGTGATGAAGGAGTGAAGATCCTCCAGAGTGAAGAAAGTGAGGGAGTCTTTAAAAACCTGCCGCCTGTAGATCTTCTCCTTCACAGGTGATCAGCCTGTAGACGACCACGTTCTCCATCAGCTCCATGTGGCAGGAAAAACAGGGAGGATTTGTGAAAGTAAAGACGTAGTGTCACTGCTGTTATCTAGAAAAACAAAGAAGAAATGGGTCATTTCACCACACATAAGGTCAGTCTCTAATATTTCTTTGGGGCTTTGATTACAGCGCAAATTCTCAGTGTCATTGTTTTGACAAACTTCTGCAATGTCACAGATTTATTTCCATCCAGTGTCTCATTAATTTTTCACCAAGATCTTGTTTTGATGATGGTAGAGTCTGACCGCTGCACAAAGTTTTCTCCAGAACATCCTAAAGATTCTCAACGGGGTTAAGGTCTGGACTCTGAAAAAGACGTCTCATGCTCCCTGAACCACTCTTTGAATTCTGGCATTGTCATTTTGGAATAACCTGGTCGTTCAGTATATTCAGGTCGTCAGCTGACCTCATTCTTTGGGATCATAATGTTGCTGAACATAAGCAACTACAGCAACCCCAGAACATAGCACTATATTTATATATATATATACATACATAATAATCAGAACTATAGCTTATTACAGGGGTTCCCAAACTTTTCAGCCCGTGACCCCCAAAACAAAAGTGGCAGAGACCAGTGACCCCCACTATCCCCAGAGGTGACTGAAGCATAAGAAAACGTGCGCGTAGGACACATGCACTAATAAGGGTATCCAAATATGGGAATTATGACAACACAGAAAAGAACAACAGCCTGAAAACCATGTTATGATTTTACATGTAACAGTAATATGAAAGAAAAGCAGAATATGTCAAAGTTATTTCTCAGTAATTTGTGAACGAACATTGCTGCAGTCGTGTTCAAACTCAATTTTGGTTCAATACTTTCATTTCCACATTAGAACAAGAATAATTCAGTTCAAGTAATAATCATAAACTGTAGATCTGAGTAAACGTGAACATTGTTGCAGTGCAAGTTAACTTTTTGGGATATATGTTTCAGTGTTTATCTCACCTAATGAAATGGATGGGCACTATGGAGCACAGCAAGTTCATTCTGGGTTTAATTTTGGAGACGGACACTCAGAGATCATCCTCCACGTTCACACAAGATATATATTTATTTTCAATAAATGTCAGGGCCAAGAAAGTCTTTTCACACAGATATGTTGAGCCTAACAGCGTTAGTACCTTAGTTGTGGTCTGGGATAGCTGTGGATATTCCCTCTAAACTAAAATCATCTCGCGACCCCCACTTTGGGAACCCCTGGCTTATTATTTAGCTTATCTTTATAATCTTGTTTTTTATTTTTCATGTTATTCTAGTTAATTTTATTTCATTATTCTATTTTATTGTTGCATCTTTTGCACTTGGAATGTTTGTGAGCTGCTGTGACATGGAAATTGACATGAGATTGATCAAGATTATTCTGTTCTATTTTTATCTAATTTTTTTTCACGTTATATGTGCAAAACAAGGCGGAAACTTGACGAAACTAGTTTTTCCATTATGATATTTTTATCCGGCAGAAATAGCTTCAATGCATTAGCTGTTTATTGCATTTTTTACTTCAAATGGAGAGAGAGTGTAGAGGGTCCTCTTTTTGGGTTTCCAGAATATATATTATATATACATATATAATTATAATGATAATTATAATGATAACTTTAGCTAATTTTTTAGCTTATTTTTTTAATCTTGTTTTTTATTTTTCTTGTTATTCTACCAATCCTTTTTTATTATTTTATTTTACCATTGCATCTTTTGCACTTGGAATATTTGTGACCCCCATGGTAGATCCTTAAGATTATCCTAATCCATTCCATTTTTATCTAATTTTTTTCACTTTATATGTGAAAAAAAGGGAGAGATTTTAACAGAGCTATTTTTTCATTATGATTGTTTTATCTGGCAGAAATAGCTGCAATGCATTATTTGTGTTGCCATTATTCACATTTTTTTTTACTTCAAATAGAGAGAGAGTGTAGAGGGTCCTCTTTTTGGGTTTTCAGAATAAAGTCATATATAATTATATATATGTGTATACATACATACATACATAAATACATACATATATATATACTGACTAATTGTGCCGTCCTTAATTAATTTACAATTGGGTTTTAGAAATAGTGTCAGAGTGAACGCTCTGTTTTTTTGTTTTTTTTTTTGTCTTGGTTGGTTTTCTGAAACATAATCAGAGTAAACGCTCTTATTGTAAATACACGATCTTTGGCGTTTCCCACCAACATCGTCTGCCTCAGAGAGATTAAAAAAAAAAAAAAAAAAAAAAAAAAAAAAAAAAAAAAAAAAAAAAAAAGGTCCACGTCACTACGTGATTAAAACTTTTCACAACGCTTCAGCCATGGAGACTTTTGTCTGTGGGTAAAGGTCATTTAAACTCCAGAATATGCGTTTAGAAAGTCATTTCATGTGTTTCTTATATTGAGTGAAGCAGTTATATTTACTCTTTATATCAATAATGAGTGTTGTGTAAACTGATCTTTTTTTTTCTTTTACTGTATTGTCTCTGTTTAACAGTGATCACTTCAAGCTTTGAGTCTAGTACAGAAAAATAAGCCCTTTAATTTTTCCTGAGGCGTTTTGGAACTATGTTAACCACCTGTATAGCTGCACAGGTGAACACACAAAACCTAAAAGCTGAGAGTAAAATCCAAGTTAGCACAAACCATGAGCCTCTGTATATTTACTATCTATCTACCACTCATGTTAACCTCAGCAATAATAACATTGTAGAAAACTGCTGATAATTAGAGAATTAGGAATTTACTTACTTCTACAGCTTCTCAGACATCTCTAGAGCTTCACTTTTTTCCTTGAGAAACATCCATCCTGATTTTACTCTCATGTAGAAAAACTTCTGTTTGTACAACATGTGCAATGTTGAATGGAGCAACAGCCTTTAAGGAGGGACTTCAAACAAAGAACAAGAAATGAATCCATCCCTCAGCAAAGAAATGAGTCATTGCTGAAGGATGGACTCGCTGGGAAGTGTCCTCATATTCAAGTTTAAGGAAGTTCTGGAGTATTTCGTCACTGGCTGCGTTGACTTTTGTCTTTTCACAAATTACACAACATCCTGGGAGTAACAACGCTGCAAGAGGGTATGATTATAAATGTATGTCATGAATATAGATATGAATAAATAAGTGCAATTTTGATCTATGGATCAAACAGAAGTCTTACATGGAGTTATGAATACGCACATATGCAAACACTCCAGGCCAAAAGTTACACTCATCAGCCCAGAAGCTTTGCATAAGACGTACTTGGACGTTCACATATGACATTGATCCAAAACACAAGGCCAAGTGGACCTACCATTGGCTACAGCAGAATAAAGTGAAGGTTCTGGAGTGGCCATCTCAGTCTCCTGAGTCTCAAACCTGCAGTTCATGCAAGACAGACCAAGAATTTACAGGAACTGGAGGCTTTTTGCCAAGAAGAATGGTCAGTTTTACCATCTGAGAAAATAAAGACCCTCATCCACAACGAGCACAAAAGACTTCAAGCTGTCATTGATGTTAAAGGGGGAAATACACGATTAAGAACTGGGGGAGGGAAACTTTTTATCAAATCATTTTGAAAGTTTCTGTTGTCATCATGATTTAAAAAGAGTAAACACAGTTGTTTGTTATTAAATAGCTTCACCCAACCACTAAACATGAGTGACAGAAAATATTCTCTGAGAAAAGGTAAACAAAAGATGTAAACATACACACATTATTCATTTATTTACCTTTTATGTTTATGAGTGTGTGACTAGAAGAAGGCTAAGATGGTGTAAGATAGCTGTCAAAAAGATGTATCCATAATTAATTCAAGGATTCAAGGATTTCAAGGAGTTTTATTTGTCATTCAACCCATATAAAACATGGGTGGGAGGAAATTAGGTTACCCTGGTCCTGGAGCAAGCCCAATCGTAGAAATGAGAATAATAAATATATACAAATATACAATAAAAAAGAGAATAAATATCCGTGGTAGTTTAAAGACTGCATCCCATAGTCCTCTGTGCCGCTTTCACTACCCTCTGCAGATTAATTAATGACCTGTATTTGTAATTTTCACAATTTCAACATGGAATTTTTGTCATATACATGAATTGTGAAATTTGGTTTGAGTCAGGATTTTTTTTTTTTTTTTTGGATGACTTTATAATCTGTGAGTCCAAATTCTTATGAATGTGACTCATGTTTTTACGACTACTTCTGAAAACGAATCTTACGGTTTAGTTTACGGGTAGGACTTGAAAAGTGCTGAAATGACGTCACTTACCTCGCAGGGAGAGCAATAATCAATCCATGATGCCTCCAACTGCATCCAAGAGTTTGCATGAGAGAGACACAAGGAAATGAAGAGAGGAGAGAAGAGTTTCGTTTTAAGAGAAATGAGACGCTCTTTCCTCCAGTGCGTNGGATTTTTTTTTTTTTTTTTGGATGACTTTATAATCTGTGAGTCCAAATTCTTATGAATGTGACTCATGTTTTTACGACTACTTCTGAAAACGAATCTTACGGTTTAGTTTACGGGTAGGACTTGAAAAGTGCTGAAATGACGTCACTTACCTCGCAGGGAGAGCAATAATCAATCCATGATGCCTCCAACTGCATCCAAGAGTTTGCATGAGAGAGACACAAGGAAATGAAGAGAGGAGAGAAGAGTTTCGTTTTAAGAGAAATGAGACGCTCTTTCCTCCAGTGCGTCTTATGAGCAGGGGCGGATCCAGGGGGGGGGGTCCAAACTGAGTGGTGGCAAGATGTCAAAAGTCTTTATGCTTGATAAATTTTATATCAGGGTGACCATATTCTGAAAACCCCAAAAGAGGACCCTCTACATTCTCCCTCCATTTGAAGTAAAAAAAAATGTGTATAATGGCGACAAATAATGCATTGAAGCTATTTCTGCCACATAAATAAATATCATAATAAAAAAACTAGCTTTGTTCAAATTTCTCCTTTTTTTGCACATATAAAGTGAAAAAAATAGATAAAAATAGAATGGAATAGAAAAGAATAATCTTCATTGATTCCCAATGGGGGAAATTTCCATGTCACAGCAGCTCACAAACATTGTGCCAAGTGCAAAAAATGCAACAATAAAATAATAAAATAGAATAAAGCTATAATATATAATATAGCTAATAGAAATAATAATAATAATAATAATAATAATAATAATAATAATAATAATAATAATAATAATAATTATTATTATTATTATTATTATTATTATTATTATAATTACTATTATTATTATTATTATTATTATTATTTTTTTATTATTATTATTATTATTATTATTATAATAATAATAATAATAATAATAATAATAATAATAATAATAATAATAATGGTAGTCCCCTTTAGCGCCCCCCCCAACAAATGCATACTGAAATATTTGCACAGATTATTATCAGTATTCTATCTATTTATTACATAGGCTGGTTGATTGTGTTCTTCTTTTATTCTCTTTTTTATTCAAATATTTGTATATATTTATTTATTCTCATTTCTTAAAATTGGGCTTGCTCCGGGACCAGAGTAACCAAATTTCGTCCCACCCATGTTTTACATGTGTCGAATGACAATAAAACTCCTTGAATCCTTGAATAACAACAACAACAGCAATAATAATCATCATTATTATTACCACTACTATTATCATTATTACTATGATAACAAAGTCTTAAGATAGTTATTGGAAAAAAAAGGCAAAATTACAACTTCTGCCCCCTAATTTTGACTTTGATTGATCAAATAATAGACTTTTATCTCATTATTTTGACTTTTTTTTTATCTCAAAATGTGATATTTAAGCTCAAAATTTCAACCCATTTCTCATTATTTCGACGTATGTCCGTCAGACAGTCAGTCAGTGAATTTATCTCATCTTGAACTCGGCCTCTCAGCTCTTTTAGGCCTGTGTCTTCATGATTCTCCTTTTTTTTTCTTTTTTTCCGACAGATGGTTGATTATTTTTCACTCAGTCTGCCTATGTTGCTCAAAACTCTCTGTCTCTTCATGCTACTGTGTCAAAGTGAAAAGTGACGCTGGAGATTTGGGGGTGGTAATGTCACGTCATTTCATTCACTGCATTTGGTAATTCATAGGTGTGTCAGATGAGGTTTAACTTTTCTTTAAATTAAATCATTATTACTGGGGTGGCAACAGGGTTGTCCAGGCTTTGTTTAAAGGGGTGCAGCTGCAACCCTATGCCCCCCAAGTAGATCCGCCCCTGCACTTGCATATGATATTTGCATATTTTATATTTTGGGATAATACTGTTCATTGTTGACACTGTAATTAAGTAGTTTTTTGGGGTACTTGTAATTTTATGAGTAGATTTTCAAGTCTGTACTTCAACTTGTACTTAAGTAATCATTAAGCCATGTAATCTACTTAGTTACTTTTAAAACCAGTTGAGTATTGAGTACAATTTTCACTAATATCCAGACCTTTTTATCTGCATTTTTGTAGCCAGTAAGGTGATTTGATAGCAAACAAGCCAATGAAAACCAGGACATATGGATGAAAAACAAAACAAAAAATGTTAATGGATGTTAACGATTGATCGGTAATTGATCTTGTGTTAAGAATTTAACCAGTTAAAAATGTATTCATGGATATTCTATCAATAGTCGTGGCAGCAACTGCACCTCATCTAATTTTGTTTTTTTGTCTGCCTGAGACCTTTGCTGAATAAAGAAATAAAAACTTAAAATGAGACATAGAAAGACAAAAAAACAAAAAAAAAACAATAAATATGAGCGAAAAACACTTGTTTTCTATCTTATCAGTTATTAATGATTATTGATTGTTAGCGTTTTAAGTATTGGTAAAGCAAAACACAAAATGTAGAGCCCTATCTGGGGAGGTGACAGTGACATCACCAGTTAAAAGTAACTAATAATAAGAGTATTCACCCCACCCTGTTTTAATTGATGTATGCATTTATGTACTGCTTTTTAAATTGTAAAATGTCTTTGAGTTTTGAAAAGCGCTATACAAATAAAATGTATTATTATTATAATAATTATGTTTTTGAAGAATACTTTGTACTTTTACTTGAGTATTTTTTATAACACCAGTACTTTTACTTGTGATTGAGTAATATTTTAGCAGTGTAACAGTACTTGAACTTGAGTACAGATTTTCAGTACTATTTCCACCACTAGTTAAGTAACATCTGAAAACTTGCAGGAAATGTTTAACCCTCTGATGCATGAATTATGAAAGCCAGTGTCTGGATTTTTCCCTTGAGTGTTTTTATTTGTCTTAATGAAAAAAAAGTTTTAATTTTTTTTTTTTTCTTCAAATATTTGGAACAGAACATTCAACATAAAAAAGAGTGAAATTAATGTAAACACAACTATTTTTTTGTTTGACTTCCTTTCTTTTCTTTTTTTTTTTTTTGTAATTTCATGAATAATCTTTTTTTTAATGCTTTGCGAAACATTTTGACTCACGCTGTTTTACCCACAAATGTTTGTCTATAACTTTTTTTAAAAAATATATGTTTGGAAAAAAAACATTTAAAAGATTTTTTCAGGCCCTAAGAAGAATAAAAATATCCTGACACAGACTAATATGAATTTCCACCACATGATCCATTGATTTTAGGAGTAAATAACTTTTAAATAGGTGTTTACTGTAGTGACCACAGGGTTAAAAAAAAATGTAAAAGAAAAAAGAAAAGAAAGTAGCTTCATTTGTCACAGCCAGTCACAGCAAGACAGCGCTTCTCATTGGCTGTCCGTACTTTAACTCCCGCCTACAGACTCATACGTTGCTCTGATTGGACAGTATACACCACAGCCCTCTCTGATTGGCTGGGGGAAATGGCGGGGGGAAGAGCTGACGGTTCAAACACAAAAACATTCAGAAGTTAACAGCCTGTTTCTCCGTTTGGAATAACGAAGCACGTAAAAAAACAAAAAACAAGAGGCTTTTTTTGTGAGGAGGAACCGTTTTCAGGATGGACGTTTCTCAACAGAACGGTGGAGTTGCGGAGATTTCCGAGAAACTGGAAAAGTAAGTGTATTATTATTAGCAGTTAGCTTCAGTGCTAACGTTCCTGTGTTTAACAGCAGTGACAGACACGAGGGGAAAGTTTGTGTTTACGTGGGTTTAACTTTCAAAAAACTTAGTTTTCACATGTCAAGTCAACATCTATTAACTGTTTAAAGTATCTTAGTGTATCAATTACACATCTAATACGGATAAGATGATTTTTTTTTTCTGGTTGTCACGTTGTTTTCCAATATTTTTGCCCGGACATGTCCTTTTTTTCTGGTCGTTATATCATGTTGGGGATTTTTTCTTTTAAAATATTTTTTGCTCAAGAGAAATATATCCATTTTTCTTTTTATTCAAGCATCCAGTGAGGCCAATTTCTGCCTGTAATATAATTAAAAATAAAAACAAAAACTTGGCTTTGTTGTCAATCTGTTTGTTTAACTCTAAATTTTGAGATAAAAAGTCAAACTGGTGAGATAATCTAGGCAAAAATATATTAGGGTCAATTTTTGTGTCTGAGTGCAATATTTCCTTCCATCATGAATTGAGTATTTCATCACATGTATTTCTTTATTCTATGAAACCTGTGTTATTTGAACACATCTTTAAACTATTAAAATATAACATGTTTTTTTTGTGTTTTGGTTCCTCAAACCCCCAAAATGTCAGGTGGTGCAACCGTCCTGACAAGTATCCACAGTAATT